>BOPP01000214.1:508679-532621 GCA_017312745.1 Gryllus bimaculatus
TATTATTATTATTATTATTATTATTATTATTATTATTATTATTATTATTATTATTATTATAAATTTTATCAGGACAATTTTATCCTGGACACTTACGTCCGGTTTCACCTCCTTTACTTAAATCTTCTCGTCTAAACGTTCTATCAAGACTGTTAAGGAAGATTTAGGAGGCATTTCCGTTTCACCATAGTCACCATAGAGGCAAGCTTAAACGATACGTTCGACTTAGATTTAAGCACACGTTTCAGCTGCACTTGTATATTTTTAAGGCGTGCTTTACGAAGCAAAATCAATCCAAATAGTGAGCGTATTGTGGAGTGTTGCTTTTGATAGTGATTGCTGTGATGACTGTAAAAACGAGATCTATGAGAAGCCTTTTCGTATGCAGAGGTGGATACGGGAACAGTCCGAATATTTTGAACATTTTCATTAAAAGGGTTTTGGAACACGATTTCACCAATCAAAGATGACAACACTACAATTGAAGACCGATTACTTTCCAAGTTTACTTATTAATTATTGATGAAATAAGCATTTCAATAATTTGGTAATTAACTGCCTTCCAAATTACTAGTGTTTTGTAGGTTGCGTTTATATGGTCTTGTACTTACTCTCAACTTCGAAGTTTTACAATCTGTAATTTTTATTGCATTTCGTTTTTTCATCGGAACTGAATGATCTCCACAACTTTATTTAATGTTTCTTATATTTTATTTAGTAGTTCGTTACGTTCAAATCGTGTTCAATGTTATTCCACGCTTCATTATTTTGTCGATTCGTTGTTCCATTTGTAACTTTATTTTCTAAAATATAAATGTACTTTCTCATACATTCGATGAGCACTTCCTTCTCGGACAATGAAAATGTTGCACTCCTCTCGCTTTTCCCCATAACGAAAAATCAATAAAAAATAAATTCTTTGCAGCAAATTACAAAGCAGAACCAAAATAAAAAAGCTTGTTTATGGTCACTGGCTGGTTAACTAGGTTCCAGCATAGCCTACCAACCATCTGATACGGCACCACTGCCCGAACGATCTCGGACATCTGACCGCATTAAAATATAAATATTAAAATTTACAAATATTTCACGAATATTGCAATAACATAGTGCACTATATTCAGAATAACAATTTATTGCTTGCAAATAATATTAAAATAACCGCTGTTACATAATGCAACAGTAAATAGTGAATATTTAGAGGCGGGCGAAACTCTTGCTTGCGGCCTTGCTGACTCTATCAACTGTGTCGTAAGCAGTGATACATTGAATATGAGAATTCAGTCCTTAAGCAGAGTATGACAAAAGGCGGAGTAATGCAATCAAATATTTTAATTTTTGAGTCAAAATTAAAACAGTTTTATTGTTTATGGATTTTGTATCTAACAAAATCACTGACACCACTCGCATGTGCCGGAGGTTGCATAGGATGCATTTTCTTCCAATCAAATGGAAATAAGTAATATAGATAATTTTAAATAATAATTATTAAATTCGATCATTTTATTTTAAACATTTTTTTCTTCGATGCATTTTCAAAGGCGAAAGCATGGCTACCAATTCGTAGTAGCTGCCCGTGGATCAATACGATAATTCTTTATAATTTCACCACATGCAAGTTATTACATGAAGTATCAGCGAGACAAACTATTTCCAGCTAGGGTACATCGTCGACCAAAGGATCTCGTTGCCGCATCGAGCAGGTGAATTGAAGGATAGGAGACGGTGAAGGCGTGACTGGTTTGCTGAGTCACCATTTTTACTCCACGCCGTGGATGGGTGTAACGTGCTTGAAATCAAGCACAGAAGGCAATGGATGTAGCATTGAGCACAATGGATCTGGATAGCTTGGAATACTACCATGCCCTTGGCTATCAGTTGTTTATGTTATAATTGGCTTACTCAAGGATGGGGACATATTTTCAAGCAATACAGATCTATCATTATACCACTGCCGGTGCCCCGGTACGTCGTATCAGCGGTATTGTAGTCCATGTAAGTGTGTGTAGAATGTAAACAGTTGAAGAGGGTAATAAAGAGGAAGGGAAGATGGTGTGCGATCCTGTCATACATACATTTATTAGAACTGCAATTGGGTATGACCCGGTGGCAGTTAATGGCAATAATTGCAAAAATTTACAACACTTACATTAATAATAATAATTAATAATGATAATAACAACAATAATAATATAATAATAATAATAATAATAATAATAATAATAATAATAATAAACCGTACATACAGTACAGAGAGAAAAGCAGCATTGAAAAGTGCATTGATCACGTTCACCGCACTTCACTTCACTTCACTTCACTTCACTACATTTTTTTTGCTTTTGGATTACCTTTGAATACACACTAACCAGCACTCACAGCACTTCACCGCACTATACAGACATACTTATTTAATATCTTTTTCTAATTTGTTTCTAAACTTCGGACACTGAGAGGAAAAGCTTTGAAAACTGCTGCAGGTAAACTGTTCCAATCTCTAATTGTTCTGTTACAAAAGCAAACTTCCCCAGATCTGAATTTTTGTTTCCTTGATCGAATTTGTGGTGTGGTCGCCTTCGGCCGAAATAATTTTGGTTTTTCTAATCTAATCTAATTTCCTTCAAGCTGGTTGACCTACGTACGATTATAAAGAGCGCAAAGCCTCGCCTTTGTTCTTCTCGTTTCTAGAGGTTCCCATGACTTTTCTGTTGCGTTACTTCTATAGGTAAACTTATTCGCTTTCTCTGTATTCTATCTAGATTTATCCGGTGCGCCTTTCTGTATGGATCCCAACACGCCACTCCGTATCCATGAGAGGGCGAACCAGCGTAAGATATGCTAATTTTGGCGTTTGCAGAACTTTTCTTTAGTATTCGCATTACAAAATGCAAAGATTTCCACGTTTTTCTTACTGTCTGATTTATATGCATCTCCCACCCTAATTTACTATCTAGATGAATCCTAAATATTGCATGATGAGACTCTTGGGATGATAACCTCGCTAACGATAGTCTGGTTCCTCATAATTTCGTCCCGCCCGAACGTTATTGATTTGCTTTTAGATTCCATTAATTCCCATGTCATTTTTTTCAGGCCCAATCACGTAAATGCCTCTAAATCCTGCTGTAATATTTGTTCGTCAGCGCTATCTTTGATTTTTCGGATATAACACAAATCGTCTGCAAATAAACGCACCTTTGATTGTATGTTCACATGGAGATCGTTCACATACGCTAAGAAGAGTAATGGCCCTAACACATTCCCTGTGGAACGCCCCTGAAGTAACATTCCCCGTAGTCGAAAACTGATTGCCAATTCGAACTTTTTGTTTCCTGTCCCTAAGAAATTCGCTTACCCATCTCACAACTCTAGCATCAACTCCTGACTCTCGTGACAACTCATGAGCTACGAGTCGTCAAAAGTCGTGACCTGTAAAGTAGGGACATTTGACTTAGACACTCACTCACTGAGCATACAAAACCATTTTATTTTGTTGTAAAATATGAGAGTTATCCCAGATTGTGAAACATCAGTGAATTTTAAAGAACAGTTGGTATAAAATATAAAGCTGCATATTTGCTCTTCTTGATAGTATCAAAATTATATTATATTTTGGGAAAAAAGTATGAAATTTGACATTGAATTACATTATGAGATATCAGACGGAATTCAACAGTTTCATGCTTTTTAGGTATTATTAAAATGCCATTTAGATCTAAGAATATCTCGATCAATCACATCGCACTCTTGCTTTAAATAATTGAGGAGAAAATATTCTCTATTGATATCATTTTAATTCTTATAAAATAATGGATCCTTACAAACAACTCACGAAATGTTACAATATCTTGCAAAATAACGGATATTAATTTTTATGTTGAATCTAAATGTCTAGCTTTAAAGGTTCATTTCGTGTGTTAACGTTCATGTGTAATGCCTATGCGATTAAATTGGCAAAAAGATAAAATTTAAAATAAAAGAAAATTGATTTCAAGGATTCGAAAACCAATGACTAAAATAGTTAAATTGAAAAGTATTTTCGAAGTATTAATTACTTTTCAGAAATCCACGTAATATAATATTAAGACTAATTAATTAATAATAAAATAATATAATATAATTTAATAATAATAATAATAATAATAATAATAATAATAATAATAATAATAATAATAATAATAATACTTCGATTATTATATTCACCCTACGTTTCTCATTTTCTGTTTTAATATCTCTCTGTTCTTATGATGTACCGTGTACGTTTTTGGATATTTACCCCACATTCCTTGGATATCCTTAGATGTGTTGCCGAATTGTATTAATCCAAATTGTCTGTGATAGGACGAGGTGAATTTCCGAACCTGTTTGAAAGACAGGAAATAATAGAAAGAGGTGAGCAAGTACATAGAGGTTATTTGGAATCCCATATGACATGCACTATGTTATATCGCCTTAAAAAAAGCTTCAGTGGCAACCACTAGAATCCATGCAATGGAAAAATCATCCGTTATATACAGTGAAACCAAACAAAACGCTATTGCCGATTTGGCGGTTGCCTCTATTAACTGACAAACTTTTGTTGAACTAAGTGATTTTTCCGTTAGACATTGTAAATATTCCAAATTAGGAGCGGTTACCTTACGCGATGCCAGCAGCCAGGCTCATTTTATGGATCTACCACTATTAAACGGCCATTACTTGCAATTTTGAGAATTTTAGACATAGCCTTCTAAATAGCGGAAGAGCGGTGGAAATAGCTGTTAATTCAGAATCTTCGTGTTATGGGACGCTTTGTTAGAAATTGATGAGATAATAAGAATCGCTTACTCGCAGGACGTTTATATCCAGTTTTAGATAAAACTGTACCTTATTTTTATGGATGATTTGAAGTGTCATCTGGGTTTTGGCATTTTTCTTCGGGATCAATAGAGATCACTAAGCCAAGGTAAACTGTAAGAGATGGTAATTGTATACGTTTCCGGGCGCTACGGATATGTCTCTATCTCTTGCAGCCATCGTTGCTAGAGTTCCTAAATAGAGAGTAGCTAATTACTGAAGCATTTGATGGTGATATGGCCATTTTATGCGCCTTAAATTTTCTTGGTTGCCATTTAGATCTAAGATTTAGATCTAAGATTTCAACATTGGGCCAAATTTACAGCATCAAGCATCATGAAGAAATTAAACATTTTTGCTTCAAGTTGAAATGGCTATATCACAAATTAAGGGATTCAGAAAAACATTGTGGTTTTTCAACACAAATCTTTGTAATGTGAAGGTAATATGCACACATGCAGGTTTTATGGCCATTGTCAGATTAACTGGTTTCTTGTAGCATGACAATGGAATTAGGGCTACCTATACTAACATATAATGTGAATTATCCACTTACAGTCTAATTTTACGAAAATACGTCCTGACATGATTTCAGTAACGGAAGGATTGCTGGGTTACTCATAAAAAATCAGTAGTTTCTACAATGAGAGTTTTATACAAAGTTGAAATCGTCAGTAATGGTCTGAAAACTTACAAAAATAAAAAAAAATAGTTTAATCAGTTTGATATTGAGGACAAATGAAAGTTAGTTCTACACCCTTGGCCAGAATGACAGCAAAAACTACAGGTTATAAAATCTCTCCCACGTTGGTAAAATATTGAGCAAACTTAATGTGATTAAATTTCTCTTTAAATGCGCTAAATGTATACGTACACTGTCAAAATACTAAATCAACCTTCTAGAGTAACTAACGATAAAATTACCTGAAAGAAGTTATAAGGCGAGAGCCCCTTCAGTGTGTTCTTGACAATAGAGGCTCCAGAGGGCGAATGCGCGTGTCAATAAGCCTGATAAGATGGCTAACGCACTTCTTCGCTCTTCCAGACACCATTTCATCATTTACTACCATACATTCACATTTGCATCACTTACTTTACTATCTACATTAATACACATTCGCTGCATATATTACAGTTTGTTGTATGTATTGATAAGTAAATCGAAATGTGATTTCAAGTTATTGACTACTGCAAGAAACTGGATAGAATTTAGAGAAACATCGGACATGTTCACTATCTATATTTATTAAGTTTATTTACGAAAAACAACTGCTCACAAACGTATGTAAAATGTATCAACAGCAAAACAATGCTGATGACGCAGTATTTCCAGGTCAACAGTCAGTCCGTCCTTCCCATAAACTTCCTCGTCGGAACTTTCCCCGAAAGCACTTCATTTTATTTATTTAGTCAAAAAAACACTGAAAACTGTATGTGACGTACGGGGGAGATCAACTGCGCACATTTTCTCAAGTTTCGGACGACATCTTAACTATTAATAGTTGAAAGATGAATAAGCGTTTGTAAGAAATAAACAAAGAAACGAAATAAATAAAAGTAAAATTAAAAAAGCTCTTACATCTTGCAAGCAAAAGGAGAGCTCAACAAAACGTGCGCCTAGTGGAGGTAAATTTTCCCTGCAGGTTCGATATTCCGCTACGTCCTCCCGCTCAATTCCTCCCCTCCCTTTCTCTTCCCCTCCCCAACTCCTCGTGGCTGTGGCTACCGCTCGCGTTGGAAGAGTCTTCACCGCACGCCGGCAGCGCGCCGGCGCGGACAAAAAACGCAGTGTTTTTCCCTTGCACAGTAGTGATGCGACATCCACAACAAAACATGGATGTTTTAAAGTTGGTTTTGGAACAGCTAACATTAAGTGCGTGCGCAATAAAATTGTATTTGACAGTTGCAGGTGCCGGGCATATTAATTTATAATTAAAATTTTAAAAGTTAAAAACGCCTCTCCATGTTCAAAATACCAGGAAAGGCGAAGATAATACCAGGGCATCTGGATCGTATCGGGCGAAAGTAGTACAAACCGCGTTTGTTTGATCCGAACACGTATACAGTAGTGCGATCAATTATTATTTCATATGTCAACGTTTACAAAATTGTGATTGAGGGCAATTTTCTTCCACGAACAAAAAATCGAAAAAGTAAAAGAACATGGGGCACAAAACATAAATGTTAAAAAATATTCGCTGCAATATATCGTTGTTTAAAACATCGATTTTTTTATGGAAACATCGATGTTTTTAAAAGGACATTGATGTCGATCCCTATTGGACAGTAGCGGCTCTTGATTTCATGTAAATGGGGTGCTACTCAAAATATTCATTGTTAAAGATCTCATTTGCAACTAAACGTGCATAATATCTTAACAGGTAATATTTCTAACATTTTTTAAAATTTGTCTTCTTACTTCTCGATAATTTCTTATCAATTGCAAACATAATTTTCCCCGCGGAACTGGAAATCTCTGTAACGAATAACATGGATATTAAAATTATATTTAAATATTTAAAACGGAATCATTGACTTACATAGATAAGATATAGAATAAGATATAGAGGTGAAAAGCTACATTCCACAAATGCACTGTATGCATAATTAGTTTGACCAGTGTGATAATGACACATTGTTCATGGAATTAAATCGAAAGAAATTTTTTATTGAAATATGTCAATAAAATTATTTTGCGACAGCTGTGCGATTGTGTTTACCAACTGTGCTCCTATTTCCAGACTTTCCCAGATTTTAAAATATATATTTGAAGAAACATTACAAAAATAAGTAAACAAAGAATAATATCTTTTGTTTCATTACAAAACAACTATTATTGAAGGGTTCGGCTCCCGATACTTCTTTGCCATGTTTTCGTCAAATTTAGATAATCCTACTAACATACTCGCTAGATTTTTATGTCAGTAATGTGAAACTGGTGAAATGACTGTTGTTTTTTTTTTTCGAAGTTCGTTTTTTACTTTGAGATGAGGGACTTTGAACTGAATGTTTTATGTTATTTCTGAGAATAAACTTTGCGACACAGGGCTACCTAGAAATAAGCCGTATTTAAATATTTTCTATTTTTTATTATACAATTAATATTCGTAATACATACAATATGAATAACAATTAAAATATATTTCAAGAATATAAATCATTAGTTACAATTTGTATTATTAAATTCTAAATATGCCTGTAACAAGAATTGTTATTCATCTTTTGGGTCAATGTTCCCATCTCGAGTTTTTCGTTTAGTTGTTATTGATCAATTGAGCAAATGCTCAAATGCTCAATGATCGCCCCATGTTTTCCTTCTGAACATGAATTCAGATTCACAATCCCCGCACGTTTTCTTGAACTCTGTTGTTTGCAACATGTTAGAGGAGCGGGGTGTGGAGTGGAGTTTAGTTATTTAGATAGCAATCAGTTGTTCATTTTCCTTCAAATCTGTTGTACATTTGACAATGGAAATAGTTTTCCATTGCGGGAGCGCAAAAATTTTATTTTTCAAATGTTGCCAAACACTTTCGTTGGTTAACTTGATTGATTTATTACGTTGTGTTTCCCGGTGCATCAATTGCTTTAGTAATTATTACCATACATCTAGTGCATAATATATCACAGTTGGTAGTAGTGGTGGTGGTGGTGGTGGTGGCGGAGGAGGCAACGGAGGCGGTGTTCCTTCCCCCGCTGGGAACGTGAGATCCGGCGCCGACGTAGACTTACGCTTGCGTAGTTTCCCCCTTGGTGTCTCATCATCTTGGGTTCTCCCTCAACCGGGACAAACTCTAAGCTAACGAGTGTTCTCCCGGAATGTAGACTGTCCAATTAGAGCGGCCGACCGCTAGACTTCTCCACACAGCGGTTGAATTCGATTTGCCTTTCTACCTAGCACCGAATTTCCGCCCGCCATGGGAACCTTCAGGTCCTCTAGGTCAAAGACAGCGCAGTGCTCTCTCGTTCGTTCATTCACAGTCCAATCACGTTTACTACAGGATAGCGTAGGTTCTCTGGAGCTTGCCAGAGCGTGCGCAGCTTATTCCTCTACCCCCATCCGTCACAAACAGTTTTTTATTTCCTTTTGACGACGAAAGCGACGCCAGATCCACTCTTCTTCCCTGACGAACTGTTTGGCTTCCCCAGAAGAAGAAGCGGGGCCGGCCGGCCAGGGGCCGAGCGGGCGGTGTCTCGCGCGCCGACGCCGTGGCCCCCAGGCGGCGGTCGCGCGTGGGCAAGATGCTGCTGCCAGCGTCGCAGCGCTCGCTGCCGCCGCCCCGCGGCATGAGCAGCTACCTGTGGCGCCGCCAGCTCGTCATCATGAAGTACGGCGAGGCGGGCAACCCGCGCAATTGGTCGTCGGAGCTGCACACGGCGGCGGCGCGCGGCGACGTCGGCGCCATCCGGCGGCTGGTGGAGCGCAGGCGCGTGCCCGTGTGCTTGAAGGACCGCTTCGGCTTCACGCCCATCCAGGTGGCGTACGCCCACGGGGCCATGGAAGCGGTCAAGTACTTCACGGACATGAACGACCGGATGGAGAGGGGCGAGGTGGTGGACAAGGAATCGACTGACAGCGACGATGAGGGCTGCTGTGCAGGACGGTCGCAACAAGTCCAGGAGCCTGAGGAAGAAGATGATGATGATGATGATGATGATGATGTAGAAGAATTGGAATATGAGAATGGAGATGACAGTGACGATGATGATGACGACGACGACGACGACGACGACGATGATGATGATGATGAAGAAGAAGATGAAGAAGAAGATGAAGACGAAGAAGAAGATGAAGATGAAGAAGAACAGGCCGATGAGGAGGAATGGCAATATGAGATAGTTAGAACAGAAAGTGAACCGGAAGATGAGCAGAATGTCTTGTCAGAGGACGGTGAAGAAGGGGCGGAAACATTAAATGAACTGACAACGACTAATAACGAGGTGAGCGTGGAGGAGTCAAATGGCGAGGACCAGATCAACAACAACAACAACCAAATTCAAAACCATGACCGCCAGGTCGACGCTATGATTGATGTCGCGTCCAGCGCAACTGTGGGAAGCGCTGGAACAAGCACGGGCAAGAAGGCTGAAATGGGCGAAGTTGACACGTACGGTGCACGCGCAAAGAAGGAAGGACTGGCAAAGGAGGGAGGCGAAGGGGGGTCGGGTGAAGGTGCACGTTTGGGAGATGAGTTGGCGACCGGAGGTGAAGCGGAGTGGAGTAATGAGCCGGAGCTGGGATGCGATGCGGAAGCGGAAGCGGGAGTCGATGAGCGGGAGGGAGGCGATGGAGAGGCGGGAGGTGAAGGGGAGGTGGAAGGTGTTGCAGAGGATGGAGGTGAAGGAGAGGCAGGATGGGTGGCAGAGGCGGGTGGTGAGATGGAGATGAAAAACGAAAGTAAAACGGAAGACACGACGGGCAGCGACTGCGAATCGGACAGTGACTCAGAGTCGGATAGCGATTCGGAGGCGGGCAGCGACTCGAAGTCCGGCAGTGATTCGGACTCGGGCAGCAGCTCTAAGGCAGACAATGAAACGGAAGATAAAACAGAAGAATGTAAAAGCTTAGAAGATGAAATGAAATCAGATAATATCGAGAGACAAGAACAAGAGCAGCACGCTGAAGAGGAAGTATTGGAATGCGCCTCATTTCGAGAGGAGATGCATGCAGACACCGTTGTGGGAGAGCAAGTTCAAGAACATGAATTTGCTGATGCTGAACTCAAAGGACAAACGTGTTTGCTCGAGCATAATCCGCAAGACATGCTTGTTTTGGCAGAGCAAGAGAAAGGAGAAGAAAGTTTCAATGAATTAGACGAGATGCATGAAGATACTGTTGTGGGAGAGCAAGTTCGAGAACATGAATTGGTTGAAGCTAAACTCGAAGAACAAGCATGTCCACGCACGCATGATCAGCCAGGCACACTTGTGTTGACAGAGCAAGTGAAAATAGAAGAAACATTCTATGAATTAGAGAAGATGCCTGGAGATACAGTTGTGGGAGAGCAAGTTCAAGAACATAAATTGGTTGACGCTGACATCGAAGGACAAACTTGTTTGCTCGAGCATGATCCGCAAGACATGCTTGTTTTGGCAGATCAAGAGAAAGGAGAAGAAAGTTTCAATGAATTAGACGAGATGCATGAAGATACTGTTGAGGGAGAGCAAGTTCAAGAACATGAATTGGTTGAAGCTGAACTCAAACAACAACAACAACCATGTCCATGCAAACATGATCAGCCAGACACACTTGTTTTGGTAGAGCAAGGGAGAGGAGCAGGTAGTGCCAGTATATTAGAACCAAATAAAATAAATGAATTTAAGAGTCTGGAAGAAATCAGTAAGGTTGACGAAAGAAATGTGCATGCGAAAGAAAAGTCCGAAGAGGGACAGGAAAAAATAAAAGGTGTAGATGAAGGGAAGGAACAAGTAGATAATATGAGTGAAGAACAGAAGAAAACTGATGAAGACAAGTTGATATTTATGTACAAACAGGGACTGTTAAAAGTGGATAAAATGGCTCGAGACTCAAACACCAAGAGCGAAGAGGGTCATGCAAGCTCAGATGAAATAAACGAACTGGCCCTGAAATACTCTAATGATGACGTGGACGAGAAGAAGCAAGAAAATGAAAATAAGGATGAACAAGAAGAGGGGGAGGATAAGAACGCCCAGAAAGAAATAATGGAGATGAAACATATTGCAACTATAGAAAACCCTGAAAGGGTAGAAGATGAACTGAAAATGAATAATGTAGAGAATCAGCATGCCAAAGAGGAAGACGCCTCAGTGCAAGCCGAACCGAATGGAAACTTCGTTGTGAGAGAGCAAGTACAAGAACGTGAAACGATTGAAGGTGGGGGACATGAAGATGAAGAAATTGACCCAGAACAGGCAAATGGACATGAGATGGAAGAAGAAGAATAAAATAAGTAATGCAGTCTCCTGCTTGCTTGAAGTACTTACCTGCATATACTAAAAAAACCATATGTTGATAAATCTGACGACAATATGAATGTAGCAAAATGAAGTTTTCAAGTGCGGAATTTGAACATTGCTGAACCGACGACCGTTACAGAGCGACCGAGACTCAGTAGACCCGTCTGCAGTAGACCCGTCTGCAGTAGACCCGTCTACACACACTATCGCGGCGCAGAAAACATAGGATAGTGTCATACGAACTAGAATTTATAATCGTACAGAAATTTCTTTTGGCTGCGTTAGTAAATGTCCCGAGACTGACTCTCAATAGGTTGATGATTTTGAGACGGCATTCAATGGAACCGTCTCCCTCCTCTGTGACGTCATCGAGATTCTGCGTGCTGAGATTTTGCGCGCGAACGCCACGAAGAGACTTACATTCCGAACGAAAACAGAATCAGTGTCGTGTGAAGAGAGAATGGCATTCGAATATTTCTCAGATTTTCGAGTATCTGACTCGGAAACAGTGTTTTCCAATTTTACCAAAGACTGTTTTTAATAGTTTAGATTTAGTAGTATACATCCTGTTATAAGATGCCATTGCAAAGCCAAGGGAGCTGATGCCAAATTATTTTTTGTTTCGGGAAATCAATAAAATCTATAAATTTGTGTTCAGGGGATACAACCAGAGCCATCACTACGTAGATGTAACTACTTGGTAGGGGTTTGAAACATCGCTCTTTTAACTGTATTGGCGCCGATTTTTATATTACAGAGTGTTCCACTTAAAACCGACCCATGACTTCCCCATGGAAGAAGCTCCTCTCTAAGATGTGAATAGCAACGCTTCTTGGTGGTATAACCAAAACTCGATGTACAATAAGATAACATCTAAAGAGTTTTTTTTTTTTTTTGATTCACATACAAAACAAAAATTACAAAATATGCCAGAAATTCCCTTCTTCGGCTTCCAAACATTTTCGTGTTAGTAAAATAACACTCATACCAAAGTAACGCAAATCATTATTTTTGATTCTTTAAATGCTTTCACGAATGTTTTCTTTAAGTTCATCAATGGTGTTTTGGATATTTTCGTACACTTTCCCTTCCAAATAACCCCACAGATAAATATGACATGATTTCAAGTTCGGGGATCAAGGGGACACAAACTTGTGCTCACTGTCCGTTTTTCAGTACAAGCTTCATGTTCATATGACAGACTGACGAGGTGTATGTCATGTAGCACAGTCTTGCTGGAAGAAGCAACATGATTTTTCGTAGTCATTTGATCATAAAAATTTTCAAAGATCCTTTAATAAATTTCAGAATTGACTGTAATTTCAGAAAACAAACGTCAACTATCTTTTTTAAAAAAATTCTAAATTTTCTTCAATTAGCACGTTTCTCGTGGTCTGCGAGAAGAAGTTCATGCACACTATGGCACCGATAAGGCTTCATGGGCAAATAATAAAGTACCCGATGGCAACTTGAAAGTTTCATTTCAGTCTTGCGGCAACTTCTCAATGCTCGCCGTAATTCTCTGCTGAATGTCCTGAATAGCCACAGCAGTGCATACAGATGCATTACGGTTGCGTTTATACGTTAAAACCGAACCTGTGGTTTGCTGTTTTTAAATAAAATTTTGGATTGTGCTCTTCGTTGGGACACTAATTTCTGGAAACTCAGTATGAAAAACATCCCGAGTCTCCTTCAACGAACCAGCTCGAATATATGCCTGAACAATAAACTCTTTCTTGGATAGAATGCAGCGTTATTAAATATTATGCACTAAAACAACTTATCACAGGAGACCAAACAAGTCCCAGGCCAGCCATTAGTATTCGTTTTGCCCCCAAAATCAAATCAAAGAACGCTTCAACGGGGCCGGTTTTAAGAGGAACACCCGCTATTAAATCTTTTTTTCGATAATTTTGGTATGTGCTCCTTTGGCTTTGCAAGACCTCAAATGTCGGTTTGTTCAATTTGAACGCAGTATTTGCAGTATTTCATAAAACAAATGTTAGTTTCAGCTCGTGATGCCCCTGTCACAGTGCTTAAGAGGTTTGTAAATGGTTCGTGTCAAAAAATTATTTCTTCGGGTACTGTCCAAAATACTGAAATGCACTGATTGCGAAATGTATGTAAAATGTACAGAGGTATATTGTTACAGAAACTCTGTGATATGCAATTGTGTTGTCTTGAGGCTCCGATGTATAAAAGTAATAGCGTTTACACTAAACAGTATTTATTATATGTACTTTGCTAGAGAGATTTCTCTATGGAAAATGTGGAATAAGACTGCCTAGAACTCTAAGCTCTGTGAACATAAAGTACAAAGATAATATTGTAATTGATTCTAATAGGAACATTTCGGTTAACTTAATATATTTCAGCAATATATGTGTATGTATGTATATGATAGTAACAAATAAGCAGTGCCAATTATTTTAGTCGATGTACCTCCACGACCACATCAATTGGATTGTTTATTTGTAAAATTATGGAACTAAATTAAAGGTATTCTATAATTAATTATTACTTTGATGTGTTGACTAGACTTTATGAGAACAAATCTACAAAATGTTTAAAACAAGTTTATAAAAAAAGGGACAAGATGCCTGGCATCAAAACGCTCCCACGTTCTTGATGATGAAGACGTCCTCGGGAAATCTCATTAAAATACGTGCAAAGGGGTGCAACCAATAAAGTTTATGATTTTAATAGTTGTTTAATTAATTTTTGATTGACTGGCATGCATTCAAAAAACAAATGTGACAGAAAGATGTTCCGAGGAACACATTTATAACATTCCACTCTTTCCACTAACATTGAGAGGTAAAGCTTTGTTAAAAAATTATTATGGCTGCAACTTTCCATAGGCAAAGGTTTATTCCTTTCCAATGTGTTTCCATTTTCTTTCAAGCCGATAACGGCATATCTAGAAAATAGTATAGTCATATTTCATATCTTGAAAGAGTAATATAACTAGGCTCAATAGCTATGGCCCCATTCCATGGCATTGAGCATCGATATCAATACTCGTCATAAGCACATTGAGTGATATTAATAAAAACGAGCAATTGCTCATTATTCGAGATTTTGGAGAAACTTCCTGTTTTGGTATGAATAACATTCTCTTTGCTTCACTCACTCCTGAGCAAAGTTTACTCCTCCTTCAAGCATTTGGTCTTACGAGAGCACTTTCTCCAGGTTTCGTATGAATAATGAAGAGAAAATGCTCAAACGTCGAAGCAATTACTTAAGTTTTCTTTTGTGACCTCCATGGTCTGCGTAGGGTACCAAAGAGAAGTTATGTTAGTCGTACTTCCCATGTACTTTGCCGCTGAGGCGTGTGGAAATCTGTATATGCATCGAGAGTGTTCATAACTGAATTAAAACGGCAAAATTTATGCCAATTCGAGTCACGAAACTATACAAAGAGAGAAGACCCAAGGAACTTCAAAAGTCTCTTCAGATTTGAGGAAAAAAACGTAGAATTGTTGAGCAGAGAATTTTTGAAAGAAAATTATGAAAGAAGGGGAGGTGCCTTGAGCAATTTACAAAAAATGAAAATATTTCTTACATATTTAGGATATTCTGGATTGCAAAACAGTTTACCAAACGACATTGGGACTTAACAAAGTACTGTATCAGAATTTTATCCAATTCTTAAGAATTGTGGGTCAGTTCGCCGTTTTGGTGAGGTCAATTTTTGACTTCACACGTGATTTAATTTTTTTTAACCTGTTGCTCCGTGAAATCAATTTCGTGATCGTCATACGCTTGCCTAAGATTTTGAATTGCTTCTGTCTTGCGGCATCTGCATTCCGGAAGTTGGCTTGTGTCATGGGGTATTCGTTGAGTAAATCAACAAACAACAATCTACATTGCTTCGTGACTTCATTTCTGCACCAAATCTCCCGTTAACGACAATGAAAGAGAGAATGCGTAGTGTCTGTGTCGGAAAGTCTCGAAACTGCAATATGTCCAAAGAGCATTCAACAATTCGTATATAAAATCTCTTTGAAGGTCGCATTTGCTCATCTAACGAGAAAATAACACTTTATTCATAAGAATGTGTGTAATTACTCACATTGAGCGAAATGTTGAAAGTTTGCTTTCGAGTGTATACTTCGATTAATTACTGGTTTTTATTAATATCACCCATCGTGAACAGAGCCACTTGAAAAATGTATTTCCTTCCGTGATTTCCTTTGTAATGCATATCTTCGCGTGTTTATCATCATTAACAAGGTTTGATTTTTGTAATGTATTGGCAAGTAAGCCGTACGAAGATTTCCCAGATGAGAGCGTAGGCTTCCGAGGCAGGAGTCAGTGTTAACTTGGCTGTCCGGGTGACGCCGCGTCCAAGGCGAAGGTGCCGACGTTTCGGTCGCCATTCTGCAACCTTCTTCATAGCGCATTACGCAGGATGGTCGCAGATAGGGGAAGGTCGCAGAATGGCGACCGAAGCGTCGGCACATTCGCCATGGACGCGGCGTCACCCGGACAACCAAGTTAATATAGATTTCCCAGATACTGTCGTGTGTAGGCTTTTTATGACGAAAGCCTCCGCAAACGAGCCAAGATCTCTGGCGTGGTTCCCGAGCCGTCCGTGACGCGGCGGAGCCAGCCTCGCGCTGATTACCATACGTTATTCTCCACTGATGGCAGCGGCGGCGGCGGATGACCGCCTGATTAGCATCTCCGGCGCCGGGCGCTAAGTGATACCACTAAGTGCGCGCCGCGTTAGGAGCAGCAAGCTGTCTGGTGGGCGCCGGCAATCCGACCCCCTCCCTTCCCTGAAGATATCCGCCTGCCTTACGACTGGGTATTTCAGCCTCCTCCCCCTTCGTTTGGGCGCGGTGACTGCCTCTGGGCCGCTTACCCGTCTCGCACCCCTTCCCAGATAAACTCACACTCCCCTTATGCCCTAGCGAGCTGTGTAGATCCCCTTACCTCCCTTTCCCCCTCCCCGATCGTCTCGCTCCCCTCGCCTCATGCCTCCCCTTTCCAACCGTTGGGCGTCTCCCGCTAGGGCTCCCTTTTCTCAGCCGGTTCACGTGATAATTTATACCTATTTGCATAGCAATGTTTAGATCGTTAAAATTGAACTCCGTCTCGCTTGTGTCGTCGACTACCGATGTCAGCCCTATCGACCGCGCAACAGGAACAACACATATCGGCAAACCGGTCTAACTCGTGCGCTGTCATAGATAGATAGATATATAGACTTTTTGCATATAGATTGGTCTGAGTTTTTGTGCCTTCTGAAGATACCTCCAACTACCTATATAGTGTTCCATACAGCTCTTTAGCTTAATCTCCAAGAAATCGCCCGATAGTTCGATGGCGCTCCGGATTATCGTGCTGAGAGATAGAGACTTGACGACGCGACGATCATCGGCCCAATAAATATTTGGCTATGCGAATGATGGTATGCTAAGCCGACCTCCATCTTACTTCTTGTTCTAGATCTGGTTGTCCATCGCGCCTTGACCGTCGTGGATAGGACTTCGCTCTCATACGGGAGCCGTAGCTATAGAGATAATAACATCGATCTGCTATCACTGGCGATCTGGAGCACCGATAGGCAGAGGCTCTTTGCCTCGCTCACTAGCAGCGTTTACTACGCACTCCGCTGCAAACTCTGGTGAAGCAATTAATTATCTCATTGTATATCGCCCCTCCAACACTACACACGCCGAGCCGTACACACTCCATATACCGCGAGCCATATGAACTCAGAGACGCAGGGCAAGTGCCAACATAAGGTGAGCATCGCCAATCTGCCTGCCAGGCATGCCTACTTGTTTCTATCACCGCAATCAGTTTCTGGGAGATTGCTCATCAATATAGATGTTGCTGCGTAAGCGCCACTGCTGAGCGATCGTACAATGTGACTGATGCTCCAGATGTCAGACCGCGGTCCCCCGCTGCCATGTTGCTACAAAGCTCAGAGCGCTTTAGATATGTCTGAGGCGGTTTCACGGTAAAGATATTACTTAGAAGGTCATTTTCATCCTAAGATTGAATCTCATATTTTTAAGTACGATTGTCCCATCTAAAGCATAACTTGCATGACTGTTAGGCAAAAATCGGTTCGTGTACATGGGGCATAAGATCAATTACTCTTACTAGGCGATACTTAGGGAATATTTGTTATATTATTGTGATCATAAAAACGTGTTCAGTATAATGACATTTATTAGTCGACTTAAATGCTTTTAACTTTATTTATATATTTTTCTACATTAGTGATTCTAGTTTTGAAATGCAAATCGACACGACACTGAACATAAACTTCAATCGTTTGAGAAAATAGTATTTATAAAGACATCGTAATGTCTTCGTAGTGTATAACATTATACAAGTTTATGATTTAATGGCATTATTTAAAGTATTCCAATTGCTTCTGTTATGTGCTCTGAAGGTTGTGACTGAGTTGTTTAATAATTCAATGCTCTGTGGTCTCGCGTCATTAAGTCAAGGACTAAGCACCAACATGGTTAATTATTTACACGGACAAGTTGTAGATATTGTGAGATTCGATAGCAAATGAATGCACACTCCTGATATATAGTACTCTAGGACACTCGCACTCTTCGCTGAGATATGAGATAAAGTTTACAGTAAGTACGCGCTTATATATATTTGACTGAATCTCGCTAATAGAGAAAAGCGACAATAGTATATCTTTAAACTATATGTAATAATAGGATCAAAACGAATAGTTTATACTATTGTTCTACGATGATTTGGATTTATTGAAGAAAGGTATATAATTGTAGTTAATAATGTGATAATCTGGTAAATTGTCTATACGTACATTGCCAGCATTTAGTGAAAATATGCTGAGCAAATAAATTGAGAGTTGACACATGTAACTATACATTTGTATCATATGAGGAGCGATGTGTCTGAAAATTGGTTTTGTGATCATACTTGTATAGTATTATTCCAAGCGTTTTTGTGATCGTGAGTCATGTCGGCGTTGAATATTCGTCGATCTTCAGTTATAATTCGAAGTTCATGTATTTCGATTATAAGAACAAGAGCTGATTAGCTGTTTTCAGGCAATTATATAGTGTGTAGACTAGCCATCACCTTAGATAATCTTCGAGTTAATGACTGAGCATTTACAAATTGTATGCTTCGTTTATTGAGTATTACTGTATATTATCATGACTCAGTTTGTAGTCTAAATTTTGTAATGGTGTCTGGGTGTTTTATTGATATAATTTTTGTGTTTCTCTCGCGTATCTGACAAACTTGTGAGATACATAGAGGAGAAGTCTTACTCGCTGATACTTAAAAGAATTATGTCTTTATATAGAGATAGTAGAGAAGTTGATGTTAGAATTATTTCGGGATTGGTGGCAATTAATAGAATTGGTTGCTCGACGTACATCTAAAATAACACACGCGTGATTTTTTATAGTGCATATCTTTAAGTTTTTGAGGCTCAGTTAATTGGTAGTCTACTCACATAAAGTTTACTCACAAAATAGAAGGGCGCTATTGTACTGACACGATAGCGTAGGTCGTTTGTGATACGAACAAAACAACACATAAGCATCAGACATGCTATTAATTTTAATAAGAAGTAAATAATTTTATTTGATTATTGTAAATAGGTGAGTATTGTTAAATATAATAATACATATATATAATTATATAATATGACTCAGCTACTCAGTATGTATTAGTAAATTATCAGAAATTTAATATATTATATAATTTATATGATAAGCGTTTATCTCTACATATTCGCGTACTCTCGTCATAGCAATCTCTCTGTAACAATTTAAAATTAAAGACTTTTTTAAAACAGCTGCTGAGAAGAAAAAGCTCCTATGGTCGTTCGTTTCTAGAAACTCAGAACCAGTTGGTAGAGGCCAATCTTGCTAGATTCGAATCAGGTCTTTACACATGATCCAGGACAACTGGGTGGTATTATCAAATGGACAAAGCAATGAAGAAAATAAGATTACACTGTTATCTCGGTTAATGCGATGTCGTTGCTTTTACTTCTCGGGAGCTGGTCTCCCATAATAAGTTTAGCATCATAAGGAAAAGATATATTGATATATAATTCTCCTTGATTTTGGCTTGCAGGAAATGTAGACGTGTCGAATGGACGGTTATGTTCCAGTCAGAGTATTGATGGGCAAGATGTAAAACCGCTTATCCGCAGCGATAGAGCAGAATCTCATAGGTTTGAGCCGTGATTAGCTCGTTCAACATTTACGAAGAAGCCACTAAACATAGTAGTGTATATTGTTCTGCGAAGTCACGGGTGCCAGTGTGGTCCAGTGCAAATCTTCACCAAAGGTAGCGCTTCGCCCCACCTCCTATGTTGACATCCTTTTTGCTGTTATCTCCTATACATCTACAAGCAGTTGCCCAAAAATTATATATCGAAGAATTCTGTATATGAGTGTGGATATTGCTATTATAAACGTGTTATTGGTTATTTGGGTGATGATACTTGGTAAGGGTGCCAGCGGCCAGACTGATTTGGGGTTAGTGACCTCATATGGTTCAAAGTTATCATTTCCTGCGTGTCGAATTGGTAATACATGATAGATGGTTCTATTCGCGTAAAAAGCGTATGTGGTTAAGAACCATATTATTAGTAGATAACTTACTCTCATTTGTCTATAGCTGCTTCAAAACTCTGTTCTGTGCCACTAGCGTATGGTGTTTCTGGTTGATTTCTTGTGTACTTTGATTAGTTTTAGATGACGATAGATAATATCTGTTGCACTCACATGACCTCGCGACAAATTTTTCGATCATTCCAGAGCTATTCCGTTGACAAATTTTACTCTGGGGTAAAATGATTGAATCATACGAATTTATATTGTGAGCAAATGTCAGAAGCGCGAAGCCATAAGCTCATATGAGTCATCGTCCCGCCTCTGATATCTTCCTTATTTTTTCACGATATAATAAATTTTTCATTGCAATTGTCTATATCTCTGAATCTATATAGAGGTCGAGTACCTATAAGTCTGGTCCTCGCGACCCAAAGTCCGTTAACATGTATGGATAAGCCGGTGCACGATTCGTTTAACCTTTGCATTTTTAGTCGCCTCGCTTTCGACTTCCGAATGAGTACAACGATCTCATTATATAGGCAACACTGTGTTTTTGGTTTCTCACCTTTCTTCATGTAATGTTCAGAGTCAGGGCGTAGCCACCGAGGGAAGGCACTCCACCTTTTGGCAGTCGGATTCAGGCTTAGCGGACGAGCTCGTTTTGCCAGCATATTGATTAACAATCAGCTGCCGAACTGCTTTACAAAGAGACAGGAGGTAAGTTCTTGTACGAATTGTCATACGGGCCAATGCGTGACAAATGGAATACGTCATACGATCTGCACATTCGGGCTAAGACCGAACACTACATTCGGATACAGAGAAGAGCAGCAGTTTGTGCGCGTGCGGCAGCATTTCTGGTTTCTGATAGAGGATGAGTATGCACTTGGTGTTCCTCGAATGCATCCTACATGTGCTGGCTTATCCATTCAGCTTAAAGTATTGGAGCAAGGACGGGCGCGCGCGTCGAGTGCTGGGGAGATACTCGCGGTGCCGTCAGTTGGTTGGAGACTGCGAAGGTACTATCAGCAAGATGAAATTGTTTACGAATAGGTTCGTGGCGGGCTGGCGCGGGCGTGCGCCTTATAGCCTTGTTATACCATGCGATTGCTTTTTTGGTGTTCGTGCAACAGCTTCAATAGCATGGCGCACTGTGGCGTGTGTGAGCTTGATTGAGCCTGGAATTATGTTTAATGGATGGTGGTTCGTGTCATTTGAATGTGACTTGGCCAGAGGTAACGGGGCAGTGACTCAGTTTGCGCTGCGTTCACCGTTGTAACAAATGTCGCGACAGACTCTCACACGTTCAGCTGTATGGGGAATGATGCTATAGTGGCACTACAGGATCAGTCTTTCAGAAGATAATATAGAGCTTTCACGAGAAGTACTTTCGCTTGCCCCTAGACTATGTGCGCTGTGTCCTGGCCGTTCAGATGTACTTGATTAAGTAAAATAGTGAACTTGACATCTCTCAAATGGTCACACGAGTGTTCTTGTCTTTTATTCATGAAATATTTGTACATGACTGATAGAGCACGCTAGCCTAAGTTGAGTAATTCCGGCCAGGTAAACTTGTACTTTGCGAAATGGGTAACTCAATTTTTCTAGGTTCATGATCGCTAGAGAGCTCGATAAATTTGATCCTTATAACTCATGGACTCGGGAATACATATCATAAACTTAACTCGTTAATGTCTTAGGTTGTTTCTGTTTGTTACCGCTTACGGTCTGTTTGCTAAGTAGATGTTGAAAATGTTGTTTCTTTTTCGTTTTGATACAATGTCCGTTAACCTGTGCATACACTGCTGATGGATACTGCTTGCACTTTGAAGTGCTCGCAGAATAATTTTTTAATTGTTCTTGGCAACATGCCTTTCTATGTCATTGACTGTATAAAGTAGACGTGATCACTTTGCTGTGAGAATTTGTATAGAGGACATATGAAACTAAATACGCTTGTATAGCATTTGGAAAGTTGTGCTGATACGTTGGCAGTGGTTAAACTAGCTTTCTAAAGACGCTTTATTACGAGCCTGGCCAAACCATATCCGAACAGGGTCCCTCGCCTCAATGCGCTCGAAGAGCGCAGGGGCATATGCTACAGTTTGTTTGAGGGGGCTCGTGTTATTGTTAAGCGTAGGTAAGGCTAATAGAACTCTACTGATGTGTCCCGAGGCGTAGAGGGTCAGCATAAAAGTTAAGTAGTCTTAGAAGCGGCGTCGCTGCGTAATGCTGGGGGTGGGATTGCAAAGGTGTGTTCAAACAACTAGAGACACAGCTCAACAGTGGCTTCTTTTCGATCTTTCAGGAGGAAGCCTTTTAGAGCCCTGTGGGTTCGAGACAGCAGTCCTCTATTCGCATCAGGTTGGATGAGTGGCAATGCTCCAGGCGAGGCAAGAGGTTATTAAAAAACGAGTTTTAGGACGGATTTAGTAGTTTGCTGTATAAAAGATCAGTTAGCGCATGTAATTTTGTCTGGCGATAAACTCCAGAGTAGTATCTCTCAAGAATAATTGCATAAAAATCTCAGAGAAAATGAAATGGTTTCAGTTAGGTGTGAACGCAATTAAAACAATTACTACCTGTTTTATACTCGTGAAATACAAAATAATACTCGTTTAACTATTGGTATAGCCAGAAGCACCTTGGTATACTGAAACGGTTCGCTGCCCCAGCACGTCAGGAGGACGAGCCGGCGTGTCCTCTCCGCGCAAACACGTTTTACGAAGCATCGTATGAGGGGTACTTTTCTGGAGAAGTTCTGCTATTTTAAGGCGCGAGGGGTATTGCGTGTGTGCGCGCGGCGATTTTATGAAAAAGAATGACATAGAGGGTGAATAAAATGATGCTCATAGGAGCCTTTTGAGACGAAAGACTCACTGAAAGAATTGTATAATCACTTACACACGAACAAAAAACGATTTTGAGAAAGAAATATTTTTTTGATATTAAACTCCCACAGCGCCTGCAGGCGCTTCCCGCGTGCACTTGGGCCGGTGACGTCGCCACACTATCGCACGCCGACAAGCGGCCGCGACTGGGGCTGGTCACGTTTAGGTTCTCGACTAATGGCGGTTGGTCGTCTTTCGTCGAATCGTCGGCCTGCAACTTAAACAAGCGAGGCGGTAAGCACTGGTCTACGTGATTCTGCGCTGGTTTTTAAGATGCGACTAGTGAGCGTCTGCGAGTCGACAGGCAGGGAACAATGGGCAATAGTTGGCGCGACAATATAGGCAGCACCTTGGAGGCATAATGAAGTTTCTGGATCTGCAGGGCTGTTGGTCTTCTCTCTCGCTATTGTCGGCATCTAAGCAGGGTATTAAAGTAAAAGTCAACTTCCACTAGCCAAGCTGGCACTTTGGTGAGTATGTAGTAACTATACGTAAAATACATTCATAGTACTATGTTGGAGAACTTACGTGATTGATTTCAGTTCAGGAAATACAGTGAAAAACTGTCGTCATGACGTACAGCGTAATGTGCTATTAATTGCGTCTCATTAGATGGAATAACCTATTTTAAAATGCTATTAAGCGGGTGCATTCAGCAGGAGGGATGTTCGCTCTCGAGTATGAAAACAGTTGAGTA
>BOPP01000214.1:536460-547679 GCA_017312745.1 Gryllus bimaculatus
GCCGACGTCGGTCCGGCACGGGACGGCAGCCGCGTCCGAGGACGCGGAGCCGAAGGCGGCGGGGTCACGCCCCGCGCAAGGCATGGGAGGTTTTTTTCTTTTCTTTTTTTTTTTTACCAAGAGTTTCTAATGCGGTTGGTTTCATCATGTATTCCATCTTGACCAGATGTCTATAATTAGATCTTAACATATGTCTATTAAAACAATCGGCGTAAGAGTCATATTCAAGTATCAGTATAAACAGCTCACTACAAAATATTCACATACACCATGTGTATATTATTTTACAACAAAATGCCAAATGACTTTTAAAGATTAAAATTGATACACAAGTTTAAGTGCAAAGTAAAATATTTTTGCTGTGTAAGTCAAAAAGGGAAATAGTATTTATTTTAAGAACAATATTCAATGCTTTAGTTATCATTACAGAGTATTTGAGTAACTCCTCGAGTGTGCGGATGTGCGCGTCCGTCACTCACTCCGAGGCCACTTCCCGCGCACCAATCGAGACATTACGAGAGACGAGGCCCCATTTACAGCGCCTCGGTCTCTGATGGAGAACTAATCATTTTTGTTTTGGATCCGACCGTGATATTCCAAGAAATTTCCAAAAACATGTTTTACGTGTTTTGGCACTGTTAGCTTGATCAGTATACCGGTAATTAAATCAACGCCACTTCAATGGATTTATGTAGGTGGCGTCGATTAAACTCCAGAACCTGAAGTCATTTTTCGAAAAGAGAAGGACGGAGAAAAGAGAAGGACGGAGAAAAGAAAAGGACGGAGAAAAGAGAAGGACGGAGAAAAGAGAAGGACGGAGAAAAGAGAAGGACGGAGAAAAGAGAAGGACGGAGAGGAAGTCCAGATGACGACAGAAGAAGTCTTAAAATGCAAATAATACGAGAATACAAAAGCGAAGAATTTCCTTTCTCGGAAAATGAATAAAATATGCGGAGGACTTCTTGAGTTGCCCGAATCAACGCGTGGGCGCACGCCTCCGCGAGGAGCATGGTGGTGTCATCGAGCCGGTGACCGCGTCTGGGCAGCGGGACTCGGCGTTATATCTTCAAAGAATATCGAGAAGACGATTATTTTTATGTGAGAAATAAGGAGAACCCTAGTGACCCGTAGGTGCAACAGATAAATGCATGTTTACCGGCAACGTCGAGCGGTTTTCAAATTGATTTTTAAAATATATACTATGACAAACTGAAAGAAGACATTTCGAAATAACTCTTGACGAAGTCGATTTTATGAAATACTTACGAATTACCTAACCCAGGAACGCCAGAAATTGTACTTAATATCACAAATTAATTGGGAAATTTAAATAGTTGGTTAGCAACGCAAAAAACATGTAAACTGAATAAACAGAATAAACCGAAGAAAGTTTAAAGCGTCAGCAACGCCACATTCAGCCAGTCATTTGTATTGTATAATTCTGAAAGACTAAATACGCCTGTAACAAATATTGTATCTCAGTTTCTGAGGTACCACCATCTCGAATTCGTTTCTCGTCCAGTTTCCCGTGATACATTGACCAAATGCTAAGATAGTTCCTTGTTTTGTGTCTGGGCATAAATAAAGGTACACTATCTGTCCATGTTTTCTGAAGCTTACTGTGAATATGTTTATTCAAATAATCGTTCTCAATGCTCTCGCTGTAGTTGGAATACTTCTTCACGTAGGACACGATGATGATTATTGCCAAAATCAGTCACTGATTTGCCTTTGTAAATAGATTTTATTACATGGGAGAGAATATTTTCAAAAGAATATATAAACTAAATATTTTCAAAAGAAAAGAAACGCTCTCTGCAAGCTGTATTCGCAATTTAAGTTAATATACGTGATGTATGAGATCTGATAAAGATCCCAGAGCACAAGAAAACGCGAACAGATTGCACCTAGTACGTTACATAGTCCTTAATGTTTTGACGTATCGAAGTAAATCAAAGAAATTAAATCAGCATCACATCCAGTATCATTCATTCATGAACATTGACCTTTCATTTTTGCTCTCTCACTCAATAGAAGACGACGTTCAATGTGGTTCAGTGAGCACAGAAAAAGGGGCAAAATTGAGTTAGCCTTCTCTTTGGTCTATACGTTTGTATCATTTGTATATCTCAGATATGTTTAAGATATTCACCCTGCAGTATTTCTATACCTTCGTAGCTCGGAGTGTTTCAGGATCTGGTGGACGCTAGAAGAGTCGTTATTTGAGAGGGTATGATTGCAGCCTTGAGATCGAGCCATTCTTAAAGCATATTACATTCTAAAGCACCTTGGTGAATATAAAAGTTGGCAAGCTCACGACTCTTCCTAGATTCAGATGGAGAGCTCGTGTCGTAATGAAAGTCATGTGTAGGTTTTCCACTTCTGAGGACCGGGTTCGATACCCGGTAATCCCATGTGGAATTTGTTGTGGATAAACCGGGCGCTCGGTAGTTTACCTCTGGGTTATTTCGTTTTCTCTTCCTCTTATTGCATCATTGCTTGATAAAAAAAATCACCTCATCATTATCGCTTTCATTTCTCATTAGATCACTCATGGGACCTATTGACGTAAGCAGTTGATGTTCTCCAAAACTCAATAAATACATAAAAATAAATTAATGAAATTAAATATATAAATAATTCAAATCTCTTAAGTTTTCGTAAGCAACTGGATAGCTGTGGCACATGTCTGGCGGAGAATACTGTAGACCAGCCATTGAAAGAGAACGTTTATGTGATTTCCTCTGATCAACTCCAAATGATCGTTGGTTTGCATTCCCTTTTACTTTCTCGTCCTTGTGAAGTTATTTCGCAATAAGAGAAAGTTATGTAATGCTGCGCCGGAGATGGCGAAACATCTTATTGCCGGGCTCTGCCAACGAAAAAGTGGGATGCTCTTAAAGTCTAAAAAATGGGTGGTTACTTTGCGCGGCCATTCATCTTATTCCTTTTCCATATCCCAGTAAACACACGTCTTATATGGGTAGAGCACTGTGCCTTCTGACGATCGTGCACGAGTGCTCTACCGCTGTGGACTATCTGTGCCACTTCCGGACGCACGGCTACACCTATTCCTAGTTAATATAAACCAGTCGCGTCGCCAACTACTTAACACATGAAAAGAATCGGAGTAATCGTTCTTCTTGAAACTCATTTTCTCCAATTTAAATAGGAATCAGGTGCAATGTGAAGTTCACTTGTTATTCGCGAGTTTCTCAACGAATAAAGAGACCGTAACTTCAGCACAGTTTGAGAGTAGAAGGTTATAATGTATTTTCATATTTACGAACTCTCTTTCCAAATTTCAATAGGATGTTAAGAACCAACTGATAAACCGGGTGTGTGAATGATGCATCAATAGGAAGTATACGTGCGATAAATACGTAACAAGAACACATTCATTAGGAGGTTGATGTCCTAAAAGAGGAAACGGAAAGTGACAGGAAAGAAATTCAACGAGATGGCAGGAAAAAATAAAGTAATGAGAGTAACGACTAATAGACGAAGACAGGAAATTAAGAAACCGATAGATGAACTTCGTGCGGAGGAAAGTTTATGTAAGGTTACCATAGAGCAGTGAAAACGAAGGTGTAACTGAGTAAGGGAAATGCTGAGTGGGAAGATGAAAATTTTTGTTCCAAACCAGACCGTCAAAATGAGGTGGGGTGGGACTTCTGATGGATTCTAACTCAAATCTAAGTCTTGGTCATGCTTGTTCAAAAGCTGATGAATACATAAAGGCCATATCATAGTATTTATTTGTCCTGACAGTTTTCAAAATAAACATACATATGTAATAATGATTTTAAAACTTTCAGAAGAAACTCATAATTCAAAAATTTTGAATTTCTGGCCGTCATATTGCATTTTTTGGTAATAAAAGTGTTTGATACTTTTCCTCTTCAGTTTTTCGTCAAAGGTTTACTCGAGATTAGGACTAAAATAATTTTCTTCTTTTTTTAATAAAGTAGTTTACAAAATGAAGATTTCTTCAATATAATTTGAGAACGTTTTGACATATCGTTAAAGAAGCACTTTAAATATATCGTGATATACGTATACATTAATATTACCATGAATACATTAAATAATAATATAAATATTTGTTGTAGAATTCACAACCATGATGAAATGAGGGATATAGTGTACGGGATCCCTCAATGTAAATAGTTAATTATGATAAGATTGATAATATAAGTAGACAAAGTAATTATTAATGAAATGCATTAATACTTTCAATTAATTATTCCCAGTTAAAAAGGTGTGGAATTATCAAAAAAGTTACTTCAAAAATTTTAATTTAAACGACACACAACAACAATCCTTCTGATTTGGAATATACATTCTCCAACACAAACATTAAAGCGTAATCTAAATGATGCACATGGGAGAAGAAGGAGGAGGAAGAGAAGAAGAGGAAGAAATATTTTCGAATTTCACCTCATTATGTAGCTTCAATCGCATGGTTATGGATTTGACCCGAAAGAGTTGCAGGAACTTATTTTTAAAGTGGGACCATCGCAACTTTCTCAGGTGGTTGACAATATTCTACGGAGGAACTTCAAAGGTAGGGAACTCACAAACGTCTTGTCACACATTTCAACCCTTCCTTCCCTTAGCAAATCAAAGACCCTCTCCCAAATGAGACATCCGGGATGGACCTGCGAGGATTATTGAGAAACATAGAAAACATAGAATAGTGGGGTGGAATGTCCGGGGAACCCGTGGGAATCCAGCAGATCAGGTGCTGTATGCAGTTGCCCAGTCGGGAGGTTCGTTATGACTTAAATTTTTGGCATTTCGTTTGGATAATCGCGTCCTTGCTGATGAGAAGTCACTCTATTTAAATGGAGTATATTGAAGATTTCACAGCCATTCCCATATCTCGTGCATTCGTATAGTCGGGGTGCAAAATGGAAAAGAGGAATGTCAAAATCAGCATTTTCTCATTTAAGTAACTGAGACTCATGGAGTCTCTGATGTGTTGCCAAATGTCACCAGTTACTGTTACATAGAAATTAGACTAATACTCTTGCAACGGTATAAACACATTTATATTTTTAACTTCCCATTTTTTTTACATTTTCCTTGATTAGAACTCCTTGATTTGAATATTTCAAAGCGTGAAAATCATTAATGGGTCACCTACAAATGTATTCCCGTAATTGTGTCTGTGCCAGGGACAAATGAATACTTCAATTCGCACCTGAGAATAGATTGTGAACTGTCTTTTGCCTCCCTGTCTGAACGCGGCCGCCGCCGCTGCCACCGCCGTGTCACGTGCCCTCGAACTGGATTGAGAGCGAAGGGCGGGGTCGAAGGGCGAACGAGCGGTGGCGGCGGCGGACACGACAGGAGGGAGGGGGAGGCAGCCTGTCGGCCCGGCGCACCCGCAACCGCCGCGCTGACAACACCACAATTAGGCAGCTCCATCGCGGCCTGTCAGCGCGCTGACGCCTTGGCGGCGGCGGCGGCGGCGGCGGCGGCTGACAGGTCCCGGCGATAGCGCTGGCCTTCGGCAGCCCGNNNNCCCCCCCGTCTCGGTTCGGAAGCCCGTTCTTCTCGTTCCTTCATTCTCGGTGTCTCAGGATGTACCGATACCTCCGAAGTATCCAAACCAGTGATGGAATATTTTCTTCCAAAAACAGACGGTAGCGATACCTTTCAGACTGCTATCGTGTATCTGCTAAAGTATCAGAACCGGAATCGACAGTGGCAAACTACTACACTATCTTTATACGTTACAGCCTTGCCGCTCGCTGTCTCTCTGCTTCTGACTGTTGCCAGGAGGTAGTTGTGTTGTTACACGCAGTGAACCCGCTTAAGTCCTGAACTTTCCTCCCAAAATTGCTTTATATTCGTTACACTGCTCTTCAGGTAATAATATGTATTATTAAATGTGTTGAAAAAATAAATGAATGATAAACAGTGAAATATAATCGGTCGAGGGGACGTTAACGACCCGTTGGACATTGGGGAATACACAGTGAAAGAATTCACGATTTCACGAGCACTGAAGTGATGACATGGGAAAGGTAGGAGGTCGTGAAAATCACATTTATAAGGGCAATTAAAAACACTATATGCTACATAAGTTTTCGTATTTCCAAATAGTTACGGAACATCTAAATTTACTTCATGTCTTACAGCTATTTCTACACCATTGGCGATATTTCTTTCTACCTTCTGAAAAATATGAAAAAGTCATATTTTATTACTACCCTTCCCATGTCAACGTCTCATTTATTTAAAAGAAAATATCGGTTCCAAACGTTCAGTTTAAAATGAAATAGTCAAAAATTAAATTACTAAAAACTGGTTTACAAATACTAGTGGCGATTCTTGAACGTCAGACTGAGACTTTGCTTATGGTAAGGTTGAAAGCATTTATCGTGCAGAGGTACATTTCACAGGATTTATTGGTTTTGTTTTTATATAGTAGAAAGCACTCCTGCTGGCCTTACTTTATTATGTGTGGCTTCGATGAACGATGCATTTGGATACGTAATATAATGCTCATTGTGGAATTACCCTATTTATGCCCAGAACTCTTTGCCCTTCAACTTTCTTTATATTCTTTTAAACTCCCTTCTTAGGTATTACCAGGCTTTCGTATTAGGCACTTAACAGTAATTGAAAAAGCTTTTTTATAACATTCCGTCTTAATTCCAAACTATCCATTTTGTTGCCATCATTTCTGGCCATCATTTATTGAATCCATCATTTCCATCATTTATGAAATGTCTAAAATGAGGTGGAGACAAGATTTCATCATAAAATAGTTTATTTAGGGTCACAACTTCAAATACAATCTCTTCTGGATAAAACCAAAAAAATGCAGAAGTTCCACTTGGCGTAAGAATGAACTTGGTGCATTGTCGAGTTTCGTGCTGCCAGAAGATTTACCTATTGTAGCCAACTCACAGTTCTTCCAACAATCACCACAAAACTTACGCGCGGTCAGTGTCGCTATCGCTATCGCTATCTTTACCACTATCATTATCGCTATCACTAACGCTATCAATATCGCTATCACTATTGCTATCACTATCTCTATCACTATCTCTTTCACTATCGCTATCACTACCGCTATCACTATCACTATCAGTATCGCTATCAGTATCGCTATCACTATCGCTATCACTATCGCTATCACTATCGCTACCACTATCGCTATCACTATCGCTATCACTATAGCTATCAGTATCGCTATCACTATAGCTATCAGTATCGCTATCACTATCGCTATCACTATCGCTATCACTCTCACTATCGCTATCGCTATCGCTATCACTCTCACTATCGCTATCGCTATCACTCTCACTATCGCTATCGCTATCACTCTCACTATCGCTATCGCTATCACTATCACTATCGCTATCGATATCACTATCGCTATTAGTATTGCTATTACTATCAATATTACTATCGCTAATACTATCACTAGCGCTTTCACTGTCGCTATCATTGTCGCTATCACTATCGCCGTCACTACCGCCGTCACTACCGCCGTCACTACCGCTATCACATACATTAGACGTAGCCCGTAGCTCTGCTGCTTGACCGAATGCCGATCCCGTGGCCAAGGCTGTCGGGCAGCTCGCGGTTGAGGTTGCGGTTGCTGAAGCGGTTGGCATTCTGGTGACTTGCGCTCTTAATCTTTGCATGAGCCGACTTCAAAGTTCGCTGCGCACACAGCAATTCAGAACAGTATTGGAAAATACCATTCTTTCCTCGAAATGAAATTCTACAGATGGCTAAATTCTGGAGGGTGGTGGCGCAATTCTGGCTCCAGAATCGAATTAAGCACGTCAACATACATAAAGAAACATGTGTCAAGTCTTTGGATCTGACAACAACACCTGAAAACAAAAAACAAAATACAATGTCAAGGTGGTTTTTCGCGATTAAAAAACTGGGTTTGATGGCGCAACTCTGTTTTCAGATGTGGATTTAGCACGTCGACATAGAAGCAAGTAAAAAGTCTTTGGGGCTGAAAACTTTTTATTTTGTGTACCTGTGTAGTTAATGATTACAAATAGATACAAATAGATACCTGGAGGGGGTCACGTGGGAATATGGACTCCCAGCTTGATTATTTGTACAGTACTGCTTTGTTCGTGATTGTAAATTCTCGTGATTTTCAATTTCTTTTCCATAATCTTCTATTTGCAAGATCCTTTTCTCATTTCCTGATTGCAGGCTATCTGTACATTCTCAGAAGTTATTTTCATCTCACGGGTTTCTCCGTGTTGCAATGCCTCCGCCGGTTGAACATTTTAACATACAGCAGTTCTTTCTAATACACTAAACACTTCACCATTGTTACGGTATCTACAAAAGAAAATCTTTCTTTCCAAATCGAAAGAAAATTAACGGCTGTTGATGGCCTCCCACTCATGTTTCTGAAACATCGGTAAAGGCCCACTGGTTATCCTTCTCGGCGATAGCAGTCTGCCCCTCTTTCCCGCCCCCGCTTGCTCACTCCGCTCCGCCGAGCAGGCGCTCCGACGTCATTTCTCCACCAGTTGACAAACGTTGTTCTAAGTCTTACAGTCAGCCCGAATTTCTAGAATATTAATAGCTTCAATTTTCCACGAAGAGAGGTGGGTTTGGAAGATCAAATGTGTTGTCTGGGCTATCCGGGACGAGCCGCGTCACTGACATGGTGGCTAACGTTTCGGCCAGCGTATTGTGGCCTTCTTCTGTGTATTGTGTACTTCAGCAGTACGCTGTGAAGAAGGCCACAGTACGCTTGGCGAAACGTTAGCCACCATGTCAGTGACGCGGCTCGTTCCGGATAGCCTAGACAACACAAACTCCGGCCGAGGAAGCCTACGCAACCATATCTTGAAAGATCAAATTTTAAGTTCACCAAAACACTTGTGTCAGGTCTCTATGTCATTATATTTAATACCCGTTTTCTCTAGATAAGAGTTAAATACTGTAATATCCAACTTCACTTGCGGCTTGTCTTGGTAACCCATAGCCAACTGTCGTACTCTCAGTTGATCGACGATTAGGAACTGATACCGTCATGACAAACGCCTAAAGGAGTGCGGGATTACTCACCGCCAATTAACGTTCTCACATCACAACTCCTAAAGCATATTTTGTGCTGTAAAGCTTTTGCGGGCGTGGTTTACTTCATGTTCTTAAATGTATTCATTGTAAATTATAAACATTTTAGCAACATTTTTCATTAGCATTCTCATTTCTTGAACTTCTTTTGCGATGAAAAGTTTCAATGGTAACTGTGCGCGGGATTAAGGCCTTTTATTCCTTTCAGAGACAAATACACGTTTCATATTGTTACAGGTGAATAACTTGTCTCTGTGTTCAATATCCGAAATTGGTGACTTAACAACATGCAACACAGAACAAAACCAAAACTCTCTGAATAACTATGAAAATGATGTAACAAGGGAAACTCAAGGGGATACATTTAGTGGGACAAATCGTCGTGCCACTGACAATGTATTCCTTCAAACATGCGATGATGTATCCGCCACTCAAAGCAAAGCTAATCAAGAGAGCGAATGTGTTCCCTCCAGGCAAAGTGGAAAGGAAGCGAAGTCTGACGATGGTGTCGGGCATTGCGAAGACTCTGCGATTACAGACGAGGCTGAAGGTGGAACGCATGGCTCTTGTGGGTCAAGCGGGTGGTGGGACACATGCAGTGAGACACCTATTGCGAGTAATTTTGAGCCCGCAAGTAGTTCTCCTTTTATCAAAGAAGATTCGGAAGCTTCCGGTCCCCAGATGTCCTCGAACAACGGTGAAGAAGGGCCGGTAATTGTCAGTATTACCTCCCTGGCCTCTTTTAGGGGAATGAGTGCTAGCACAGACATGGAAACCGCCAACGTAGATGAAGACAAAGAATCCGATCACCTTAGACCACTCGAATATGATTCTTCACAATGGGAACACATAATCTTGTTATGGCAGCAAGCCAATGCTCATGCCGGAGATGGGTCGGAGATGGGTGAAGGGTCCGGAAAAGAATGTAAAGTTAAAAAAAACATTTGTGAATACGATTCGCATCAAAGTTTGTTGCCAGATAGAACAGACAATTTTCAGTCCGAAACAACGCATACCAATGCATTCCCGAGCACGGAATTTGAAAGTCTACATTTGTTGGCGTCTGTGGCTGGTACACTATATTCTTCGGAATCGAGCAACGTCGTACAAGCAGAGTTCCAAGCGGACGCACGTTCTTCGGCCTCAGATCCATTTGCCGCAGAAACATCGACTCCAGGCCCTTCCAGCGGCGACTCATCAGTGACAAACCCGTCGGCATTAGGTTCGTCAGCTACTCCTTCATGTAACGCACGCTCTCTCGACACGAGATCCTCGGCCTCAGGGCAAGCCACAGCAGTTCAATACGATCCGCCACCACGGCCAGCCAGCAACCCGGGATCTTCAGGGGCCGACGCCTTCCAGGAGCAGTCTACGCACATCAGGGAGACGTCAATTTCAGACGTCTCGGTTATAAGCGGCAACCGCGACAGCACAGCGTCTCCCGACCTAGCCTCCCTTCATTATCCACAATCGTGTAACATGTCCCGCGTCGATCCAAATTTCGCCTCCAGCGATTCTCTCATTGATGATTCCACATCCTCCTCCGTTGGAACCTTGCGAATCACAAGCAGCTCCGCTGCGAGCTCGTGTGCTGACAACGCTCTACCGGGGCCTGGCGTCCCCGGGGCTGAGGCAATCGCGCCCGCCGCAAGGCGCTCGAGTTCCGACCGGGACTCCCAGGCGAATGGCCGGGGCAGCAGAGGCTCCGGGCTCGAGGCGGGCAACGGGCGAGGACGCGGGCGCGGGCGGGGGCGTAGACGGAAGCGAGGCCGAGGGCGTAAGCGCGCGGACGAACGCGTCAGCAGGCCCGTCAGCACGTCTGCCAGCAGGCCCTTCAGCAGGCCCTTCGGCAGGCCCGTCAGTCTGCCCGTGAGCGTGCCCTTAAGCGTGATTGCTCAAGACCCAACTTTGTCCCACCTATTGGAGCAGGCGACAAGCGACGATGCTCTCCAGCCTGCAGACCAAGCCCAAACCGAAGCCCAGGTTGGCACCGGCTCAACTAGCTCCCTCATGTGGCGGACTGGCGAGCCCTGCTCTGTCATACGGAACCCCGGCAGTCAGTCCCCCACCCACAGTCGAAGCCAGAGCCCCAGCCAGCCTCACTGTCAGTCATGTCATCCCCACAACCAGCCCTGCAG
>BOPP01000214.1:551606-562198 GCA_017312745.1 Gryllus bimaculatus
AGTTATTATTATTATTATTATTATTATTATTATTATTATTATTATTATTATTATTATTATTTATTTTGTAAATCACTTGCACCGCGCGTCAATTTCATGAAAATATATCATCTGTTAGTTTCAGACCCATTTCTATGAACTAAGACCACGGACAGAGCGGCAGCAGACGGGTAAATATTTTGACCCTGAAGAAGAGAGTAGCGACGAAGAGAACACTCCTCAGCTTCCTCGAGCTGCCGCAAGGAAAAGAAGGTTGACTCAGACACGGAGAGCACAGGTCAGTGCGACCACGTCCATTCGCGTAATTGCCGAGGAGTTACTGTATTTTGGAAATTGCGGTGTGAAAACATGCAAACTTGCGTAAGGAAAACAATGCTGTTAAGGCTTTGAAAACGGTATGATAGCTTTGGGAGAACATTTGTATTGTTATGTATTTTGCACACAAGTTGCGAGATGTAAGCTCAATATTTAAGCCAATATTTTGCCCACTTATTACAAAAAGCAGTACAAGTATTAAATGTTGCATATAAATATTAAAATATAGTCTTAAGTTCTAAAAATGCTCTATCACTTGGCTGTTCATATACAGTTCGATTTTGAAATTTCGTGCGGAGCGTGTACGCTTAGATTGGCCCCTCGCTGCTTCACGCAAAAACCAGGGAAATTGTTAGAAATACTACACTGTGACCAACCCAAATGAAAAAAATTAAATGGATGGAAAAGTCACAATTGTTAGACCCAAAATACTGTACAGTCTCTCACACACCCTTCAGAATAGGTAAACATGTTTGCTGAGAATGAATGATACTGTGACTTCCCAAAGTATTGGCACATCCTCCTAGGGAACCTCTATGCGTATATCCAATAAAATTTAAAAAAAATATAAACAAAATGTGCTTTATCAGAGGTCCTCATTCATTGTTTTCATTGTCCCATTGTAGTCGAAAGACACAGAGAAGAAGAAGAAGCGTAGGGTCTCCACAAAAGGGCCGGCGCCCCATGGGGCCAATGAAAATGGAAATGTGAACAAGATTCATGAAACGGAAAGGGCTAGTACCTCTGGGGAACACAATTCTTCAGCAACAAGTACTTCTCAAGTGAGTATTTTCTAAATCATCACTCGTATTGTTGGATCGTGCACATTCCTGCGATGGGTGAGCAACAAGATAGTAAAATATGCCCCCTTGTTCAGTATTTTCATTGTCCCCTCTCCCCAATTTTCAATTGTGACACGCTTCAAATCTGGTGCAAGAAACCCCAACTATATTCAGCTATACTAAGAACAGAAAGTGCGGCGCTATTTTTTCATAGATCCAACGGCCATATCTACTTCTTTTAAAATATCGACAATATTTTTTTAAAATTTCTAATTTCAGAATATATTTTTGTTTATAAATAAAAATATATTTTAATATAATTTATAATTTAAAACATATTTTACATTATAAAACTGTTTTAACAAGGGTATCATTGTTAAATGAAACCATTTCAAGTATAAGTGTATAAAATTAGTAAAACTAAAAAAACAATTTCGTTGTGTAGATGACGTGGGTAGGGTTAGGTAATTGGAACATATTTGAAAATATTTATTAATTTAGAATCAAAGTTTTAACTATATGCATCAAGTTTTATTTTACTTTTTTTTACCCATCTTTGGTCCTTTCTTCTTTTTTTTACTTTTTCATCTTACAATATTTGTTCATTTTTGATAATTTTCCTTTCTATTTTTGTTTACTTGTTATTTTTATTTCCATTGTTTGTCTGGCTGAAGAAAGGACTAATAACCACAAAATATCTGATTAATATGAATGAACGAAACATTTATTTTCTGCTCTTTCATTACATACTATTAATAACAGTTCTCAGTCCACCAATTCTCACCGTTAACTGCCACGAATGCAAGCTATCAGCCCTGTGCCCTCCAAAACCCACCCATTCCTATTCATAACATCGTATATCATTTCTCTTTTCTTCTGTAACATAATTTTCCGAGCCCCCTCGATTGTAATATGTTTGAATATCGGGAGCAAGATATCAACTTGGTTGTTATCTTTTTGGCACATTATTACTTATGGTTTAAGAACATTCAGCCACAAACATTTTCGTGTTAACAGAATGAGTTTTGAGTTAGCGGAGTTGTAAAATTCAGCAACACCCGGTAGGATTCCCCAAATTATTTCGATTAGCACCTCTCTTGGTTCTGAGTGGCGGCTTGGGGCGAAAAATTACATTAACAAGTTTTCATTATACGTTCGTTTATGATTTATCAATATACATACTGTAAAATAGGGTCGGTGTTTTATTTCTTGACATTATTTCATCGTTAACTCAGTTTCAGAAAATGTTTTTTTTTTCAGTTTCTTAAACAATCTAATTTGCGGAACATGAGTTCCCGTTTTTGATGAGGTACTCCTAGTATTTCAATATAAGTGTACAGTATTTAAGGATAACTTTATAAGGATCATATGAACATTTAGTAATGTTCACATGATTCTTATGTAAAAATGTTATCCAGTGTTTCAGAAACTGCATTAATTTTTATCTTTCTCCACAGGAGACTGAAAATGCTGAGCTCGTGAAGGAGACACTTTCACAGACGAATACAACTCCAGGGAGTTCTATAATTGCGGCAATTCCATCTACGATGGCCAACTTCGGACAACCAAGAATCCACAATCCTCAGGTAATGGCCGACCTTCCCCGTTGCATATTGAAGACTGCGCTGGGAGCATGTTGGGGGCACATTTACGCACCGAATTCAAACACTTCGAGATTTTACGGTGCTATTCGCATTTTCAAAGGGTTGAGTAGTAGAATGGAAGACGTAATGGATATACTAACTCATTCTTTAATGTAAGAAATGCAAAACTAATATTCAAACGTCAAAAAAAGTATGTGTAAATTCAACACGAGCGCGGAATCGGTGGATAAAACGTCGAGATTTGATTAACGAGATCAACTCTGAGGTGGGGCTTTCTCGGTGTATGAGCTACCTTCAAACGGTGGAACGCCCCTTCGGAGGTTGGTAGTGACCTAGTGAATGTCCTAGTGAATGTCGTCAAGTTGTAGGCGCCGGAAATTCCGAACGCGAAGGGAATTATGTAAAAACAGAAGTTACTTTGGTCAATATTCCATATTGACGTCTATAGTTTTCCTTTGTATAAATGCTAACACTTACAACCACAATTAATGACAGTTGTTCTGCCCGCAGTCAAGTTTGCCTCCCAGACCAAGTGTAGATTTGCTGCAAGATCTGGGTACTTAGTCAGTGGTAGTTTGATTTATTTTGACTTATTTTTTAACGACTCAAATAGTTTTCCTTGGTGCAGCTGTTCAAATATTTTGTCTCTTTTCCTGATATGTTACTTTAATTTTGATTTCACCTTCAGATCCCAGGACGTGAAACTACTGTGCCCCCTGCCGTTGGTTTGCCAGCTGCTGCAACCTCCAGAACATCTGTCAATGACGCTCCAACTCCTGCAGCGACGTGCACAGTAAGCGTTATTCCATCTGAAATCTCAAGACTTTCTTAGCGATTCCGTTTTCGCTACGCTTACATCGGTTCTCTGGTGTTGTGTTGAAGCAGGCACCCCTGGTGATATGGAGAAAACCTAGAGGCGATCTAACATCTTATTCGGGATGCAAATTTTCTAATATTTTTCTACTAATTTTTCACCAGTAGAGGCATATTTTTATATACTTTGAATGTATGTACATGGAGTGTTATTTGCCGCTCATAGTTTTCCTTGAAGCGCTGTTCGATTGTTTTGTCTTCTTTCTTAATGTGCCACTTTTAATTTTATTCCAGCCTCAAATCCCTGCACGTGGACCTACTCTACAAGCTGCAGAAAATCCTCTACCAGAAGCTGCAAACTACAAAGCGTCAGTGGATGCCACAGCAGTTCACACAGTCACATCCAAACAGCGATTGCAAAGGCATGAAAAGACTCTTCCACCGCCCTTGATTGCGTTGCCATCTGCTACAACCGCCAATGCCGCTCCAGCACATGGAGTGTCAGGCAGAGGGCAATTGCAAGAGGTGAGTACCTCTTCATCTTCTACAACTTACCTGTAAGCAAGTTTGAAATCTCTAGATCGTCGTAGCGATTCTATTTTCGTGGCCCTTATGACGACGGTTCGCTGGTGTAGTGTTTAAAAGCAGGCACCCGTGGTGAAAGAGAAGCGCCACCTAGAGGCGATCTAACATCTTTCTCGGGCTACAAATTTTCAAATATTTTTTTTTTATTTTCGAACTTGTAACCAGTATAGTTATATATTTTTATATACTTTAAACATACATGAGATGTTACATCCAAAATTTCTTCACGGACAGGGATGGCGTTTGCGGCACAGCAACGGCAAGAATTATATTTTTTGTCTTTACTAGGTAGCCGCCGGCAGCTTCAACGAGCTCCGTAGCGCGTCGCAGGACCAGAGCACTTGGTGAAAAGGAGGGCCACCTAGAGGCGATTTAACATTATTTTTTCTTAGAGCTACAACTTTTCTATTTTTTTTATCTTCGAAACGTTAACCAGTAGATGCATTGTATATTTTATATACTTGTTACCATGAATGAGATTCCTAAGCTATTGCGTATGACGCTTATAGATAAATCCCGCCCTGGTTTGAAGTTTTTGATCATAAACTGTTGTTGTGAGTTTGAAATTGTCGATCGTAAACTAATGTGGCCACGACCGAACATTATCGAGTCATACGTTTAGGAGTTGCAGCCAATGGACGTGGAGGCAGCAGTTCCCACGAACTTCCACCTCGCGGGCTCCCTATGCAAAATCTTTTTTAGAGTTCTCTACTTCGTTTACTGTTTTTCATTACCGCGAGAAATTCTGTTCATGTAGATAGAGCGTTAATGTGTTGCATACCTCTGTCTTTCTCTGTCTCTCTCTGTCTCTCTCTCTCTGTCTCTCTCTGTCTCTGTCTCTGTCTGTCTCTGTCTCTCTCTGTCTCTCTCTCTGTCTCTCTCTCTGTCTCTCTCTCTGCCTCTCTCTGTCTCTCTCTCTGTCTCTCTGTCTCTCTCTGCCTCTCTCTCTGTCTCTCTCTGCCTCTCTCTGCCTCTCTCTCTCTCTCTGCCTATGTCTCTCTGTCTCTCTCTATCTCCTCTCTTCCCTCTCTCCCGTCTCTTCTCTCTCTCCCGTCTCTTCTCTCTCTCCCGTCTCTTCTCTTTCCTCTCTCTCTCCTCTCTCCTACCTCTCTCCTCTCCTATCTCCTCTCTCCTACCTCTCTCCTTGCTCTCTCAATGAAAATGTGGGGTACAATTTTGAAGGGATAATGTCTAAATATTGACATTGGATTGTAATTTAAACATGAGTTTTAAAATGAAAAAAGTTAAAGAAGGCGAAAAAAGAAACATTGTTTCACGTACTTCTGAAAAGAAAATTAGCCCTGAAAGTTGAAAATTAGAGATATGCGGAGTTTATATGCGACTTATCATCGCAATAATTTAACAGTGCAAATTTTCTTTGAGACCAAGTATTTGTTTGCACAGGCTTCTCTCCCTCCTGTTCTAGTTACCTTGGGCTGGGAGGAGCTAAAAGCTTTAGGGTTGGATTCCTCGATATTGTTTAAATTCTCGAGACAATCGTAGCAGGGTGCTGAATGAACGCCAAAACACTGTGTGGGGGCAGTTTTCAACGTGGACACCAGCGCTTGGCCGAGTCTGACTGGTTCTGACTTTGTCGTAGATGCCCCAGCAGATGACAACGCAACCGTTCGGGCCACCCGCCAGGGCACTGAGCCCCCCTCGGGCGGTGGAGGGGTCGAGCAGCGGTGAGGGGGCCCGCGCCACGACGCCGGCTGTGGACGTGAGTACCTCTGCTACCCTTGCGTCGTAGTTCCACACATGGAAGTTCTGACGGAGAATTGAAGTCTCCCGCTCATGTGACAAATCTTCCCGCCATTAGTGCTAACATGTGCGCAGTGAAGAGAGGGTTGGGGTCTCTCAGCCGCCCTGTTTTCGCACAGGGTGGCCAGCGTTGGACTCGGGTTTCGTTGCGGCCAGGCCAAGTTCTTACGGGTATTCACGGGGGACTTGTGAGTTGTGTTTAATTTGACTCCCATAAAGCCGGAAACGCTGGTTGCGTTGAGCTGGCATGATGGGCTGAAGTGAGTACTGTTCTAAGGAGTGTTGCGTTCTGGGACATCCGGAAGCCAATCGGACGGTGGATTAATGCCACATGTGGGGGCGAGGTACGTTTCAAAGCTAGGTAATCTAAAATTCCCTCGGAATGAAATAGAAGTGTAGACGGGCAGGGCGCCTTGCTGGGCTTAATAGATGAAACAACTGCTTCATCGCAGTAAGCATTCATCTCCTGCCCTCACGCGTCGATCATCCTCTTTGATTCGGACTCCAGTAATCCAGAAGGTCACGTTGACGTCCAGCTCGAGTTTCGATCATTACGTCAATAGGGATCATATAAGTTTTGCATGCAAAGATAGTACATTAATGTGCATCGTCTAATTTAAAAATAATTCTGGGCTGTGTAATTGAAGGAACACATTATCATTCTAATTGTACATATGTACGACGGAAGAAACGCAATATTTCGCGACGAAAATGTGTCGCGGTGCGTGATGACAATAGGCAATTCTGCCCGTCGGCAGCGCTATTTAACGAGGTTATTCCAAAGCACCTTGCCTAGTGAAAGTTATGGCCACATTTCTATTATAAGAGAGCGCATTAAAATAAATTAGTTTTATGAGTTTTGTAATTACTGGTCATAAAACTGGAAGGCCACGATTTTGTTTATTGATGTTATCATATCCGTAATATAAAATGAGAAGTTATAAAAAGAGTTTCTAATGCGAATGAATGGTTCGTTGACGCAGTCAAGAAATGGCGGAGAAACTGGTGCAAATATCAGTCAGCGGAAGTATTTTTATCTACTAATTTACTATAAAATTTATTATATTACAAAATCAGTTAGTCTTCTCAATGTTTTGATGAAAGGAAGGCAAAATTCGCGTTCGGAATCGAGACGAATATTTGATGACGAGATTTCACAATGCTGACGCGTTCATCTCTTGGGTAAGAGATATTATAGATTTTTCCTTCGTACGCCCCAAACCTCTGTATGGCACTTGTAACTGCCCTTGGCATAACTTTCGTACTTTTAACTGAAAATGGAAATAAATACTTTAAACTTATATTGGGTTTTACTTTCGATGTAAGACTTGTAGCGGTTTTTCCACTTTCAATGCACCCGCCTATTCGATGATATAATCCAACAACTTGTTCTTTTGTGCTAACCATTTTCATTTTTCATTTCTGTATTCATGAGCCTTCCAAAAATTCTGAACTGTATAACTGTATTAAATAACTATGACTGTATAAAAATATTGCAATTTGGTAATAACATGACATTCTTCTCTGTGGCTTCCTACATCAAGAACCAAATTAAATTCAAGAACATTTAAAATATTGTTCTTAGAATTGTTTACTACCGGGGCATTTCCTCCTACAGTTTTCCTGGAAGCAGCAATTCGTATGTTTTGCCTTCTTTTGTGATGTGTCGCTTTTCATTTGATTTCAGCTTCAGATTCCTGCAGGTGGTTCCCACCCCCCTCCATTAATCCCTTTGCCAGCTGCTGAAACCTTCACAGCATCTGTGAATGCCACCGCAGCTCACGCAGCCTCGGGCGGAGAGCAATTGCTACAGTCTGACTGCCCCGTAAGTACTTCTTATCTTCTCTCCTCATGTTTCTACCACAATTGATATATATGCGACCTTCAGTCAGAGTCAAGTCAATCTCATGATTTTCTCAGCCAAAAAGCTCCTCCAGATTTATGTAATAAAATCAAATACTTAAAGAGGTATTGTTAATATTAAATACAAACTTTTCAGATCAGTAGGCAATTTGATGAACTATTAATTTTCAGATACAATTTTGCTTTTGACTTTTTTCGAATATATTATTATTATTAGGCGGCGTAATTTGATGACTTATAGTTTGAATAAAATGCTGTTAAAATGTTTTTAAAATGCCCTGACAGCAAAGAAAAATAAGGGGGGAAAATCTTATTAAAACCAGTTCATATGAACAACTCAAATTGGTGGATATGTTAGTGAGTAATCGAGGCTTCTTCCTTTCGTTCAAGTGACGTCAGCTTTCAAATTTTTGGTTTGTACCGTTCTGACTTAATATATCGATAAATATGCTGATCCGACAATGGCGCCGATAAGTGTGACAGAAACCTTAGATTACGTACTTACAACTGTTGACATTATAATTTCTGAGCGAAGAAATCAAATCGGCGTCGGATTAATTCTGTGAAAAACATCTTGCATCTCGTAAGTATTATTTTGAGCAAGTACAATTAAAATGGTGCTAAAATCGAAGAAATAAGCGAAAATGCCTCAAAAATTATAGGAAAAGGTAAACTAGTGGTGCTAAAATAGCACTTCCTTTTCTACTCCGTATTTTCACGCATATATAGGCGAAAAGTACTCAAATTTTTTGAAAAATTGTACATGGCCTTATTTCAGAATCTGTCTTTAAGGAACAGATCTCATTAAGGGAAAAATCTCTTTCTTTAATATTTTAGTTGAAGGATCCCTCTGAAAAAATAGAACTTTTGCAATTTTCGAAAAAACGGGGTTTTGATCGAACATGAGACCTGCACCACTCTCTTAAACGTCCTCCACACTACCCAACAAAAAATTAATCAAAAACCCTGGAGCCATATTTTTGAAAATTTGGAAAATGTTCCAGGAGTTACATGTAAAGTACCCCCAAAAATAAAAAGCGGTTTCAAATTCAAAGGTCCGCGACATCAGCAGGATCGATTGGGGAATATCAATTTTCGAGAAAATCGGCTGAACAGTACGGCATCAGGGATATTTTTTTCGAATCAGGGACTCACAAAACGTGGATTCTGGCTGAACTGCGTGTTAGAGAATTGTTTTTTCTAAATTCAGCAACTGTATTTATCACCTTTTTCGTTACCGGGGCCCTGTAATTAGAGTTTTCGTATCACAAACTCTTTTTTTCACTCAGCATTACGTAACTTTCTCTCTACTCTGTAGCGAGAAAGTAAAAAAGACATTGTGACTGTTTATCGTCTGTTGGTCATCTCTTGGTCATCTGTTTCTCCGTCGGTCTATCCGTCAACGTTAGCTCCTAACCGGTTCAGCCGCTTATCTCCAAAATTGATATTTCCTGTTCGGTTTAAATGAACTCAAGTTTCTCTTAGTTTGAAGCGGAGATATTGATTTTTGAGGGTACATTACAGTAAGCCACAACAATATTTTGAAATTTTCTAAAAAATGGCTACAAATTTTTTGATTAAGCTGTATTCTCGGCTAGCGTAAAAAAGCCTTCAGAAAATAGAATGTGTGTCATTCTCGCTGATATCATTGATTTTTCTAAGATGGCAAATGTTCACTTATTTTCGGCGTCTTCCTACGACAATGTTGAAAAAACAGACATATTGCTTAATGAAATCTTTTCTGTAAAGACAGATCTTGGAATACGTTAATGTACAACTTTTGGAAAATGTGAGTAGTTTTCTCATAATTTTGCGTGAGATATAGGCAATTTTTGTCTCAAAAACTACGGCATTTATTTCTTTAAATTTTCTAGTTGCATTACCAAGGGACTGTAAAGAAACGTGATTCTATGTTCATTCTTGGCAAATTCTCTGTAATTTCGAAAATTGGAACGTTTTTACATTTGAAAACTATAAAATTAAACATAGAGATTTTTATCTTAAAGAAAATCTATTGTGTAAAAAAATTGCCTCTTTAAACAATTGTCTTGTACAATTTTTGGGGAAAATGTATATTGTTTTGCGTAATTTGGCCAGCAAATTTATGCAATTTATAAAGAAAACATTCTCTTAACAACCGCTACACATTTTTTCCACGGATTGAGTGGAAGGAACCAATGAACTTTGTCCACTGTGCGATTTAACGTTATAGTAATTGTGAAGATGACATGATATGGTGATGATAGTGGTGAGAGGACGAACACAAATGCGACCACGCCCGAGGCGGGACACAAACCCGCGATCCTTCGGTCCGAGATCACTACGCCACTACTGCCTTAGCTCGGCCACCCGATCGGCAGAGAGTGCGTGTTGTGGCACCACTATCCCGAATCTGACTTGCTACCTGTGTTCACTATCCCTTCTTTAACCAGTACTACATTGATTTGTGAAATGAATTCAAATTATGACAATGAAATTTTAGGTGGATTTGACGGTACCTCGCCGGACTTCGCCTAATGCCCCAGAACCTCTCGCCGCGCGTTCAAGTGAACAGCACTGCCAACAGGAGAATGCACCCCGGCGAACTGTGAGGAGAGTTCGTCGTTGCCATACCAGTGTCGCCGTGCCAACATCGAGATGGGACCTGTCGGAAGCTGGGCCTCGTCTCGGAGAGGCTTCGTCCATGGCGCCAGCGCCTACTCCGCCGGTGAGATTCTTTTGTTTATCTTTCTTACTTTAGCGGCCGACTGATTTTTGTGTGGAAAGTTCTCGGTGCTTCGTTTATCCGTAGTCGTTTACCATCAGGCTTTTATTTATTTATTTATTTATTTATTTATTTATTTATTTATTTATTTATTTATTTATTTAT
>BOPP01000214.1:565031-582856 GCA_017312745.1 Gryllus bimaculatus
CAAATCCAGCCTCAAATCTATCCTCAAATCCAGCCGCAAATCCAGCCTCAAATTCTTCATCAAACCCACCCTCAATCCCACCCACAAACACATCCTCAAATGCATCCTCAAACTCACCCTGAAATACATCCTCAAATCCACCCTCAACTCCACCCTCAACTCCAACTTCAATCCCACCCTCAAATCCATCCTCAAACCCATGAAACCCGGCTTCAGACCCACCCTCAAACTCGCCCGCACGCCTACTCTCACCCCCTCCCTCATCCGCACACGACTGTAAGGCCTGCATTGCACCAGCCTCTGAACCTCGCTCAGGCCCCTGAGCAGGAGGAGGCCCTGGACCTCTCGAAGGCCTAGGCACTGCAGCAGCCCCTCACCTTGTCCCAAACAAAGCCCCAACCCCCTCGCCATGACCATCACCCAACCAATGTTTGAACTCACATGTGTCCAAGGTTATCTCTTCAACCCTGCTAATCCAACCCCGACCATTTTCCTTCTGTGCTCTTGCTGACTCACAGGGCGCGGCCCAGCGCCCAGTCCCGCCACACGCTCTCCAAAGACTGGTAAGTGAGATGCTGCCGATGTCTTTCTACCGATTTCAGTTTTCTAGCACTATATCTATACGTCATTATGTAATTACTGTTCTACTGTACTTGTATTCCGTATCTTGCCAGACTTCTGATATTAATAAAAGATCCATAATATGATGTAAAATATCAAATCCAAGATGTTCCCCGTAGTATATAAATTAAATACTTTTAGAAAAGAAAAATAAAGATTTTACGGAAAAGCACTACTTTGATTGCTCGAGAGATTAGAAAATCATGTACAACCAATGGAATTCTTTATTTCATTTCTATAGATTATAACGTAGCTCATGATTTCCTCCTATACTTCCTAAAATTGCAAATCAATGTTAAAGAAAGTCGTCCGAACGCCTCTGATGCCGCCCCTGACGTGGCATACAAGTTAATCAAGTTTGTCCGAAAATGAGACCAACTCCACATTTTTACCTTTTTTTGATACTTACGAGGAATAGATTTAAAGGGGAAAAATAGGAATGTATATTTTTTGAAAATGGGAATGTTCCTCCGCAGTTGCACCATGGCAATGAGAGTGCTATTCACAAAACATTTGTTGGCATCGCGAGCACAAGGCAGCGCCCCAGTGGCCGGTGCGACCGCAGAGAAGCAGGGGAAGGGAGGAGGGGTTGGCATCCATGCGACACTAGCGCTGCGCACGGCGCTGAAGCTGAGGGCGGAAGCGGCGCGAGTACCGGCCCCTGACTCGGCTCGGTGCGGAGGGACTTTCATGGCGCGCTGTATAATGGTATAAAATTTGCCTATATTTCAGGCAACGTTATGCGAATTATTTCGAAAGATGCGAATTATTTCTACGGGATAACTCCCTGTCGAGCCGAGATTACCTTCAGGATCTGGGTCTCTCTGGGTTGTTTTCAAATGGATTGGGATTAAGTGTGCTCAACATAAGCTACTGAATAAAATTCTTTCAACGTAGTTCACACAAGTAGTCCACTTATTTATTTCTTAAATGCTTTCTCCAACTGCTACTACGATGTTTCCGGCACTTACTTAAATTTTAAATTAAACAGAACAATTTACATGCCTTACAGTAATGATCTCTTGGTGATTTCCTTTCATGAGTCTCTAATAATTTTGTTTCAACATCATCGCAAAACCTTCCATTACGCGCATCTCGTGATTACAATGTAATTTCTCCTCTTACAATTGCTGAGGCCGTGAGTCGATTGTCGCCGCTCGAGGACGTTAGCGCCCGTTGACGCAAGGCCCGCGTCGTGAATGAAGCCGATGCTTTGTGCGATGACAAGGGCCGTGATGGCAGCGTGTCTGGGCCGGCCGGGTGGAGGTCGCTGCCTCTGGGGGAGGGCGGGTGTCGGCTCAGGAGGTCGACGGCTTGGCGAAGTTCGAAAGCGGCCAGATGCACGGGCCGTGAGAGGCGCTCCCAATGTGGCCAGACGGCGGCGTCGACGCGCGAGCAATGATGGCGAAGCAGCCGCGACCGCTCAGTCTCGAGCGCGAAGTATTTCCAGACTTCGTTGCTGTCAGATATTGCAATCCGGGCTGTTTTAAAAGTTTTGTGGACTTTTAGGTCTACGTATTTGGGGGATCCCATTTTTACTTTCACCAATCATCCCCTTCATCCTAGTTTAAAGACCATTTCTGTTAAAAAAACAACTAAACTTCTCATCACTGAGTGACATTCTCGCATCAATCAGCAACATTCCATATGATAAGTATTATCCAATGATACGTGACAGATTGCTCCACTACAGCAATTTTTTGCGTATAGATTAATCAGACATAACTTTTGTATGTTTTTTATTGTACATTTTTGAAGAATTTAGCATTAAATAACTGTTTTAAGAACTATCGGAGGCCCATGAACATTGGGGCGGGCCCTTCGGCCCATGCGTTAACACGAGCTTGACTGCTATGCGTGCTCAAGTATAGCAAAATTCAGGTCGCGAGTATAAGTTGGCGACGAAAGTTGCCGGCCAAATTGAAATGATGGAGTCAAGATAACTCTCTCTGGAGTCTCGTTTACTCGAAGTCAAGACTTCGCCTCCTCTACTCTAAGTAAAAATTGTACTTGACCCTATTTGTTCTCTGTCAGAACATAAGAAATTGTTAAAAAACGAAGAAAACGAAGGATTTTTTTCTATTTCCCCCTTCTTTTCTGTCAATAGTAAGGGCCGAAATCGTATATACACGCCTGAAAAAATTCTCGAAACATCTTATCGTTGCGAGGATAGGCTCTCACGTAATACTGCAGGTCGCTAGCTATATAATTATTTCAGCTGGGATAAGCATGTAAAATACGTATTGGAAAAAGCGTGGAAAAATTTACAATCTGTTCAAGAAGGTAGTTCAAGCCAAACGCGTTAGCTAACAAGTCTCTTATTCGCCCTACTTTAGAATGTAGAGTAGCTTGTTGGGACCTTTACAGAAAAAGTCAGACACAGTATGGATAAAATTCAAAGGTGTGCAGAACAATTCTCACTCGTACGAGTCAATAAATTGATTAATTCGTAGGTATTTGTCGCAGAAGTGGCACAGCACATAGGTCACTGGCGTTTTGTAGAACAGTGAAACGGTCCTTTTTCTGATCAGATGCGTTAAACATCAGAGCGTATGTAAGCATGGCTGTAGCATCTAAACATGCATGCACCCAATCACATATGCACCTAAGCATTAACGTACGTAAGCACTAATTCACGTAAGCACGTATGCTCTTATACATATATTCAAATTTATGTATTATGTGGGCGTGTAGGTATGCGTGATGTGTGCGTATATGTATATGTCATGTGTAGGTCTCTGTGTATTATATTGACATATATGTGGGCTTTATGTGTGTGTGGATGTGGGTTATGTATGTGTGTGTGCTTGTCTGTTGTATATATGAATATATGTAGTCTGTAAATGACGCTTCTCCATCTCCTTTTACTTCTCTCGAAAACTACGCCACAAACCAAATTGGTTTCTAACGTTAATAAATAAATGAAATACTAAAAAAATAAAAATTATTAAATTAATAAAAAATCGATAAATTAATAAACATTAATAAAATTAGAAATGAATAAATTAAGAAATTGATGAATTAATTTAAAAAATAATAAACAGAAATACTCTTATGGAATTTATTTATAAAAAAGTAAGAAATTACATGAGCTTCTATTTTTGTTGTGTATTTTATAAACAGCTTGAGAATGAAGTCAGGTACAACCTTTAAAATATGTTAAATATACTTTAACATTAAATGTTGTTACAAATATTCTGACATAATCTGTCGATTGGAATCATATTGAAGATTACATTAAAATAATGTTCATCATGATCCTAATAAGAGGAGTCAACAACACACATGACCTCCCCTCTTTAATCCTCTATGGGGCGAAGGCTTCTGAGTGGTCTGTAGTGCCACACGATGCAATCGCTAATAAAGAAACGCTAGGCAAGTGCAAGAGATGTAGTGAGCAGTTGCTTCGCGCCGGTCTGTTCAAGGCCCACGGTCGGAGCAAAGAGAAGGCGAAAGCGGCAGCGGCCGTAGGATCAGGAGCTGGACGTGGGGCAGCCAGGGGCGAAATGGGCCCAGAAATTATTGATACAAGTTTCATATGGGTCTCGTAATGGAAGCGACTTAATTTATGGGCCAGGGCGCACAAAGCGTCCGTGCCTTCTAGGAGGCTGTGGCTTCTGTTGAATCCATAATGCGAGGTCAACAGTGGTCCGCAGTGGTTCATGTGGAATGAAGACGGTCACAATTGAAGAAGGGGCCATTCAAAAAGAGGGTTGATATTAGAGGAAGAAAGGATTACCAAAACAGACAAAAGCGAATGATGGAAGAAAGGAGCGTTTCACCGTAGTTTTACGTACTCGTGTACTAAATCCAGGAAAGCCCCTCCACACCTCTCACCTTTCTGGTGAGAGCTAGCGACACAAATTGCGCTGGTAGCACTAGCTGCGTACTGTTTTAGGCATAGTATAGCGAACGTTATGAAAGGGTGCAGAAAAGACGATATTCATGTATTCACATTTGCTGTGATACCTTGTGGGATCCATTTGTCAAGACCGTTCGTCTGTCCACCCGTTCGTCTGTCCACCCGTTCGTCAGTCCATCCGTTCGTCAGTCCACCTGTTCGTCAGGCCGCGCCTTCGTTAGGCCGCCCGTTCGTTAGGCAACCCGTTCGTTAGGCAACCCGTTCGTTAGGCCACCCGTTCGCTAGGCCACCCGTTAGGCCACCCGTTCGTTAGGCCGCCCGTTCGTTAGGCCACCCGTTCGTTAGGCCACCCGTTCGTTAGGCCACCCGTTCGTTAGGCCGCCCGTTCGTTAGGCCGCGCATTCGCCAGGCCACTCATTCGTCAGGCCGCCCCGTTCATTCATTGATGAGTGATTCCCGGCGCGTCAACTGCTAAGGCCTCTATCGGGGGAGCCGGCGATAATCTTCCCTCGCGCTGGCTGGCGAGATCCGGCACCGACCTAAAAGGGCTTGTGTCGATTTTCCCCGACCAGATCACTCCCACCTGCGTTGCAACGACAAAACTGGGAAATTTGAGTTCTAAACAAAGAAATGTAATAACGGGAATTATCCAACTCATCCCAAAATGCCTCAAACAAACTTCCTTTTTCGTAAATTTTGATCTAATGTAAAATGAAAGACAAAATCTATCTACTTTTCTGCTTTTACGTTTTTGTCTCCGATCAACCACTTAGCCGCAAGAGCGCCGGGAAAGTAGTTGCTAAAGTGTACGAGTATACTTGTCTCTCCGCTTTGAACTGCGGTGTATAACAATGCAATTTCTCCCTCGCGAAGACAGGTTTTGTATTTTCCCTGAAGTATTGCAATAGATGGGAAGGACGTCTGGGCAACCTGATCGTATATCGAAAATTCCTGTTACCTGTTCACTATTCAGCACAGCATGTGGAGCTGATCTACTCAAGAGTAGAACGGGAGAAGGATTTCAAAACTACTTCAAAACCATCTGCTCTTTAACCTTGTTTAGTACCATTGGACTGGAATATCGGGAAAGAAATTGATAAGTTAGAAGAGAAGATAATGGTTGGTGAAGATGTTAAAATAATGATTAAAAAAATAAAATATGTAGAACTGTTGCACATTATATCATGTAACACATATATTGTGGAAGGGATAAACAATACATATAGTATACAAAAAGAATAAAAGATGTTAAAAGAAGTCTTAGAAGCGTGGCTGGGTTTTGCAAATTTGTTGGACGTATCATTTATTTTTTTTTGTCTTTCTAGGAACTGCTGCTACTGTGGAAAATATGGACGGTGGTGGCCAGAGAAGAGAACAAGACGGATGGTTAGAGTCGCTGCCACAAGGGGACGTTGTATGAAGCAAAGCAGGCAAGTTGTATGAAGTATGCAGGCAAAGACAAGATGGTGAAGTGTCTGCGGGTTAAAGTATGTATTTGGCAGAATATCAATGAAGTTTCAAAGAGATAGTGTGAAGCAAGAGAGAAGAGAGTGATCAGGGAATGGACAAGTAGGGAAAGAGATGACAATGGAAGACATTTATTTGTTGTAGTGTTCTACATTTATTTATAATTTGGACATATTGGATTATATTTTTGAACTATATTGTATATTTTGTACATTCTTGTATTTTTGAGAAATGAAGGAAGGGGGCTGGATTTCGAAAGAAATATGTAGTTTACATGATGGTTAAGATGTAAATAGTATTAAGTAATTTAATGGCAAGAAAGAGGGACGGAAATGGTGAAAGAGATATGGCCAATGTAAAAACTGAAAATAGATCAGAATATTTTGCTCATTTGTTGTTTGGACTGTATATTTGTCCAGACAATCTCTGTCCTTCAAACGGCTCAATAGTAAAATTTAAATTTAAAGGAGGATGAAAAGGATCACTTAAATAGGTGTCATCACCAAAAACACACACTTTTAGAGATGAAATTAAATATAATGTACAAAGTGTTACTCAGTTGAAATCATTAATCATTATATTTTAAAATTAAATAACAATCAGTCATCCAAGTAGTTATGAAATTGTAAATCAAAGTTAAATTGAATACGTCATTAATTATCATGAATAAGTCATGATATCAAAAGAAAATGCAAACTACAACACAGTCCTCAAATTAGTATGGGATTAGAATTTAAGCAGCGCTCATAACTGAAGCATATGAGTATACGAGGGTAGATTGAAAAGTCCGTGATTTTTTAAAGCAGAAAATATATTTTTTACAAAATTCAACTTTATTTCTCAACATAGTATCCTTTTAACTCAATACACCATCCCCAACGTTTTTATATTTTTTTAAACCTTCCAAAAATATGATTTTTCAAAGTCTGCAAAATATTGATTTTTTGCTTCCATGATGTGTTCATTGCACATGGATTTCTTCCTACCAAACCATTTCTTCAGGTTTCCGAAAAGAAAAAAAGTCACTTGGAGCTAAATGTGGGGAATAGAGTGGGTGAGGTAAACGTAGCGCAGTTCCGCAAATTTTGCCATGGCAACAGCAGACGTGCGCGGGCGCATTGTCTTGGTGAAAGAGAACCTTTTTCTTCGCAAGATGTGGTCGGTTCTTCCTTCACATTTCCTTGCGAAAACGATCCAGTAATGCGGCGTAATATAAACCTGTTATTATTTTGTTCTTTTCCAAGTTGTCATTTAATATTATACCTTGCGAATCCCAGAAAACAGTCGCCATGACTTTTCCTGCCGACGGAACTGTTTTCGCCTATTTTGGAGCACATTCGTGAGAACAAATCCACTGCTTGGATTGTTGTTTGGTCTCGGGTTGAAAATAATGGATCTACGTTTCATCAACTGTTACATAACGCCTCATTTGGATTACGCTTGAACATGTTCAAACACTCCTGTGATATGGTCACACGATTTCACTTGTTGTCAATCGTGTGCAGTCGCGGCACCCATCTTGCCGACAGCTTTCTCATATCCAAATGTTCGTGTAGATTGTTGCTCACTCGTTCTTACGAAATGTTTATAATCTCAACTATTTCCCTTACTTTACTTCGGCGTTCTACCATCACAATATCGTGAATTCTGTTCACAATTTCTTAATTTGTGACCTCAACCGGCTGGACGCTCTGCATCACTTGTTCTCAAACGACCACATCGAAATTCTGTGAGCCACTTGAGGACCATACCATGTGGCGGAGCAGTGTCCCCATAATACTTTCTCAACTTCTCTTCCGGTTCATTTAAATTTTTCCCAATAAATAGTGTTAGATCAATACTCGAAATTCACTTTTCTCCACTTTCACAAAGCAACTCACACCTTCTGTTTTCGGACTCTCTCAATAATGATCTAACGAGCAGATGGCAACAATAGCATGCGAGGTTTCCTAAAATGGACGTAAGACTTCAGTGCAAACAAAGAACCTGCTAAATAGTCGCGAACTATTGTCAAAGTCACGGACTTATCAATCTGCCTCCGTACACAATACTGAATGCAATCATAATTAAAACATATACAATGTTAAAGATTCACTTATTTTATATTTAAAAGTAAACAATTTCAGTGGTCATATATTTTGTGTTTTGTAATTTCTTAAATTATATTATTGACGTTGTTATTAATTGTCTCTAAGTGTTACCTCGTTTGATTTTATTAAATATTCAGTATTCATTAAAATTTTATTTGCAAGCAAGTATTAGTCTTAAACTATTAAAGGTGCTCTGTTCAAATAATAATTGTCCATGTGCCTTTGAACGACAATTTAAACTTAACATGTAAAACTGTATGCTAATTTAGTGATATTGTTTGCTCCATTATCACGATTTCTGAGATGCATCAGCTGATATCTGCAGTATTGAACATGGCTCTCCAGCTGGACATATCTGACCTTTTTCGCTCTGGGGCAAACATAAGAATGAAAGTGCCCTCGCCATTGCGTGGTTAAGTGCCCTCGCAATTGTTTGATGTGTAGTGATTGTGCAACAGTGCTATTTTGTGTTGTGAAGTGCAACAGTGATTTTTTTTATTTTGTGTGTAGTTCTTTGTTCTCTTGCCTGTGTGACGCCATTTATAATTATTTATAATGTTTTTTCAAAAACACGAAAACAATTTAAAACAGTGCTTGCCTTCTTGTGCAAAGCCATTGAGGTCTTATTGCAAGATTATAATGAACTTGATTGTTCTCCTTATCAGGAGCTAAGAATTAGAAGTAACAAATAAAAAAGCTTTTATGAAAAGGCGCAGCATTTAATTATTGGACTGGATGGTGAAATAGTTTACGTATCAAGAGCGCGAAACTGGTGGTTCACGCACGACTCTAGTGTGTCCTCCTAGCGTAGCGATAAAGAGACGAGTGCGAGAATCACCTCGCGCCCATGTTGCGTATACTATTTTTTTACACGCCGTGAGCGAAACGCAATGCAAGCAAAGTAACGTGAATTATATATCAAATAACTAGAAATACCTTACTTGTACATAAGTAAACGGATTCCAGTCAGTGTCGTAACATTTTTGTTCGTAAATAATAAACAAAGGTGTCTTCAAGACGAAAGACAATTGCGAATTGTTACTGATGTTTCGCACACGCTTCGCGATGCTTCGCACAGTGTGAAAAAAATAGCTGTTTCGCGCACGGCGTGTTAAAAAATATAAATTATTCACCTTCACCGAGAAACCTTTTGGAAAATACGTTAAAGTTAGCTCAAAGGCTAAAATTGTCATTACACATTTTAAACATTTAAATCCTGAGTATTCAACTTCTCGTCCTTCTTGTGCATCAGTAGCTACTACACAAGGCTCTTTTACATTAAAATGCCCGAAATGAATTTACCTCTGTCCAGTTTCATCATCTTAGAATCGTCAAAATTGAGGGATACTTTTCGAAATGCCGTAATAGATGCAGCAAACACGGCTGCCTCAGTCAAGTTTTGCTATTTATTAGAATTTCTTAAATATGATGCTTAGGAAATTGTCAATAATTTTCAAGTATCCCATTTTAATTTCTTAATAGCATGGGAAATGTTAAAAATATATTTCATTGACCCATAGTAATTGGGTCACACGTTTAACATCAAGCCCACCACAGCTGACTCCGTGCTCTTTACAAAAAATTGATTTTTATAATCTTCATATTAACGCTTTGCAAGCACTCAAAGAGGAGACAGTTTTATCAGATTTATTACTAGTTGCACTTGTTACTAATGGATTCTCACAGAGTATACTCAGAGATTGGTCGCCTTTTTTAGAACTTTAAAGAAAAAAGAAATTATGTCTATAATCTTCACATTAGCTCTTTATAAGCACCCAAAGGAGAGACCGATTTATCATATTTATTATTAGGTGAACTTGTTACACAAGAACTCCCACAGAAAATATTCAGGGAATAGTATATTTCTTTAGAACGTGAAAATCTCCCCAGTTTTGAATCTTTCATGACATTCCTCCGACATTAACAGACAGGACCTTGGCTGTGGGCACACGAGCGTCGCGTAACGGACGTTACAACGTCATTGCGCAGCGCACGTGTGCCACGACCCATTCGTGTTTGTAAACTCTCACCGGACGAATTTTAACGACGGTTAAAGTGCGCTCGTTTCTCCCCGTCCTTCGTGTAATGGTTGATCCCGTCCTTTAGCCATCAAAGGGTGATAAGTCTAAATCAAACAAACCTTATAAATGTCCGAAATGTAAGTCAGAGCATTTTCTTTCTGACTGTCCAAAATGTTTTAATTTAGCCAAGAAAGAACAGAATTTGTTGAAACAATACATTTTCTGTTTAGCTTTTAAGTATCCTAATTATAATTGTCAAAAAATTACACTATTTGCTAACATCCCCGCCATCAATCACATTTTGACAAAATTTCATCGAAGACTTCACAATGAGCTGTTATGTTAGCTATTCAAGCCAATCGTGGAATTCTATCACCTCGCGTCGTTTAATGCAGCTTGATGAATAAGGAATGATAATGAAGTATAAACCAGCAGCAGCGTAAACTGAGAGAAATTATGAATGACCCCCTTATCCAACACTAATTCAAACAACACGCTATTACATTGCGAATTCAGATACGACAATATACCTTAATATCAGAGCCGTCAGGGCCTATCAATATATCTTGGAAGAACACTTGCCCTCGTAGTAGCAAATCACTGGCGCGATGCTTGGAAAACGACCTTAAAGCGAGAAATATTGCATAAAGCCAGAACCCCACGGGATTTAAATAACAAGAACTGGTTGGCATTTGATTAAATAGCCACTTATGAGAACTAGCATCTGGTTTTTGCAACGTGTCTCTAATTCTTACTCGATTTAGTGGAAGAATTTTTTAAGGACCGCAAAAACTCCAGTTTAATAAGGCATCCCAAAGCCCTGCCGGCTCACGACTGAGTAGGCAGACGAGCACAAGTTGACGGCACTAAAAAAACACGAGGTGGGAGATGATGCGGTGGCTCACGACCTAAGGAATGCTCCCGATTTGGCTCTCGAGTCGTGTTGAAAATCTTGCACTGCTTCTACCGGATGCAACCTTTCTCACGAGTGGCCATTCATCTTGCCATCCATCCACGTCTGAACACCAATTTCAGAAATCACTCAGTTTGTTGTACACATTCAACACATTCTAACAAGCTGTATTATTTCCAATTTTTAAATGCCAAACTCAAAAAAAAACTATCACGTATAGGTGGCAGAAAAGCTACGGTTAAGAAGCAAATCAAGGGACCAAATTAGTATTTTCTCACTACATCAAAGAAAACAACAAAAAGCATGTCCGTCCTACGATCCGGACCTCCAAAGTAGTTTTTATTCGGGAAAAATGTCGAAAGTATGTGCCGTTTTGGAGGATAAGAGTGCTTGCTGCCGACCTGGGTGGCCAAGGTAGTTAAGAATACGTGAGTATTGATTTTCAGCGTTTCGGTCCGAAGGGTCGCGGGCCCGAGTTTCGGCTTGGGCATGGTTGTTTGTTATATATGTGTTGTCGCGGAGGGCCTCGCGTTCTGCTGACCCCAGGACATAGGAGCTCGCAAGTGTGACGGTGTCGAGTAAAGTCGAACATGCGTGCCATCGGGACGTTAAGTGTAAACGACGGTCGGCTGGATAAAAAAAAACTAGAAAAAAATATAATATTTGCTATTCAGAAACAAACGAGGATTGTCTTTCTATTTACTCTATTGGTAAAAGGAAAGTGAAAAATCCGAGTGAGATGAAATTGGATTGAGTTTAACTTTAGCTCTGTCAAATTCGGTGCGGACCAACTACCGTTTGCTTTACACCTGCCTATCCCTCCGACTTCACACAGTTGCATGGCACGGATTTAAAAGACAATTTGAATCGACGCAAGTCAGAATACGTTCTGATCAGGAGTGTTTAATGCATAAGGACATTGGCATCTATGTTCAAGGTTAATCGGTTTACATGACAATGAGTACTTAGAACAAAGGCCATAGAAAAAATGTCCACACGGTAATGTACACTGTATAATGTATAATAAACGAAATTTACACATTAAAAATGTCAACAGCAAAAATGTCAACTCCATAATTTCTTCTAATCAGAATGTTAAACCCCGGTGTAAAACAAACACTGTTATAGACAATATTTTCATAAAAAATTGATGATTATAAAATACATGTACTCATGAATGGGGCACTGCTGCTGAAGTAAAAAGAGTGCGGAGTGTATAAAACAAATATCTGCTGAAGGACTCAACGAAATTCCAAGCCGTATAGTCAGAAAAGATCTCACCAAATTTGGAAATCTTATAAAATTACAAGATGGAGTAGAAAGAATAATATAGTAGAGAGATTCCATTCAAAATTTAAAAGAATGGTTCCAGAACACCACTTGAAACATTTTGAGATTTTTAGCAGATTTTTCACGATCAATATGAAGCTCCAAAGAGGCTACATTAATGTTCGACATCCCATAAATTAAAATGAAATGTCACAAATCAGTGGTAAATTGAGGAAATAGTATGCAAATACCAAGATTACTAAGACAAGAACCAAGTGTAATAATATGTACGTGCTCTGTCATACCACATGTACATGTATGATGATTCTGTGGACGAAAATTGAAATTAAATTACTTGTTTTCATACGTAATAGTCCCCTCTCCTTCCAACTCGTGACTTTAAAGGTTTAAATCTGAGTAGCTATAGAGAAAGCAATCAGCCCGCTGGTGACAGTGATCTTTCAGGCAACACCTTACGGCTCGACCGTATCGATGATAGGGAGTGGTCGATCCCCAGGAAAGAACAAATTGTCACATATGTACAAACTGCGATTATGATTATAACTGTTTCCCGCGAGGGAAGCTCAACGCATATTTCATGCTTCGTACAAACATTGTTTCTAAGCCATTGGCTGCCTTATCTAACGGAACTGGAATCATGCAACAATCTTCGCGCGATGGCAGAAGCAGGAAGGCGGGGCACAGACCTGACCCCCACATACGTGCGCACGCACAGCCAACTCTGAAATGGCCCAAATGGCCACGACGTGTCTCCCCCAATTAAACGAAGTCACCAGATCAAGGCTTCTAAAAGCTTTTGAATCCGTTCATTCAACGGGACAAAGCAGTCCCCCCTCACTCCATGGCCTAACGCATTTGCACGACAGTAAAACGTTCAGTTAAATTAGGATGAACCAGTTCTAAGTCGCAAGTGGATGTGTATCTGGGCGCCACGAAAAGCTTTATTGCCTTTGGGCAAATGGAAGTTCTAATTTTAGGCAATTTCGGCATTGGCACTGTTATGCATGCCATTTAATGTGTATTTCAATTCTGTGGTATTCACCGAATACACAAATTGTAACCAACTTTGTAAGTTTCATAACAAGTTATAAACTGTGCCCAGGGCCGGATTTAAGTAGTGCGGGGCCCCAAGCACAAAATTGTGTTGGGCTCCCCCCCCCCCCGAAAAAATAGCTCCATCTTTATTAAATAAAAAATGTATTATAGTACAAGTACTTTCTGTGCAGATACAAATGAAAACTGATAATTTTTTATAGAAATGTTTACTTGTGTTACATTTTTACATTAAATACATATATAATTACAAAAAAAATTACATATTCAGTTATAAGTACAGGAAATAAAGTATAGTTAATATTAGACTAATGTAACATGTAATAAATATTTTTAAAAAATGTTTTGAAATTGGACATTTTGTTACACAGTAGACTACTTGATTAACAATTATTTCACAGACAAAAAAAACATGGTATGCGTATTTTTCCGAAACGCGGGGTCCCCTGGTGAATGGGGGCCCCCAAGCAACTGCTTGTTTTGCTTGTAGGTAAATCCGGCCCTGACTGTGCCTATTCACCGAGACATGAACCTACCTCTGTGTCGTGCTCAAACTGCTCTGCCCGCGAACTTGCGTCTGTGCGTAAGCAGAACTTTCGTGCTTAAGTGCATGGTCTACAGGGTAGCAACGCTTCAAGCCCTATTATATATGTGAAGTGTATGTGTCTCCCTCTTACTGATACTGGTGCATTTGAAGTGCATAAATATTGTACGTTCTAATCCTGTTGGTGCGTGTGAATATTCTACGAATGACTCCTCTATCCACAACCAACTCAAATAACCCTATTGAAGTACTACCTGATTATGCAGTCCATTTATTTAAATTTATCCATGCACTGAAACATACAGGGTTCAGGAATCATACATCTGGAGTTAATCGATCTCCGTCAGGTGTCCGATCCCCGACGTGAATTCTCCTGATGTGTTTGACATCAATTAAATTGAATTCTTAGGTCTACTACTCTGATCAGTGGTTTCCGGGATGTTCTTGATCATTCCCAGGCTAAAAGCAGCCTATCCAGGCGAGCTTCACTCTATAACAATCTATAATATAGGCCATGGACCGCGTATGATCCTTCCTTTCCTGCCCTGTGACCTCATTTCTTATTCTTGGGGTCGAGTGATGTGTTGATGATCTATCCATACTCAAAGAGCGAAAATCGAGACTATGGTGCACAACAAAATGTCCACAGATTGCATATAGCAATCCCGTATGTAGCAATATTCTAGCTCTTTTTGATGTTAAATAAAGAAAATAAATCGTAAATTACCCATTTGTTCAGTAAATTGCAAGAGTGTGTCATTTTCGCTTCCAATTTTATATCGATTTTTAATTTCCCGTATACGTACATACATACTAGGTAATACACGTACTATAGGGGGAAAAGTTAATGCTGCGGCAAATCGACTTCGAGATTTCAACGGAAATACACGTTTTGGGATCCCCTGATACCGAAAAAATGTTTTCAAAACGTCAGTCCGTTCGTACATCTGCTGTCCGCCCGTTTGTCCGTCTGTGAACACCTAGCGCCTAAACCATCAGTAGGATTGTTTCCAAAATGGATATTCCCCAGCCGATCTTGCTCAAATAGAGGCGCTGCGATGTTGAGAAACTTTCTTAAAAATTTGCGAGTATTTTACAAGCCCCCCAGACATTTTCCAACTTTCCTCAAAAACGGTTCCAAATATTTTCATGTAAAAATAGAGTGAAATATACTTATAAAGGTGAAGTAGGTCCAATTCTTAAGGTTGACTCAGAATTTTTGAAAATCTTGAAATTTTTCATGCGTCTTCCCACAACTACAAAATTGAAGATAGAGATTTTTCCTCCAAATAAAATTTGTTCTCCACAATGGGTGACTTCATTAAGGTCATGTAATTTTTTTTGAAAAATGTAGTCGTTTTCTCAAAATATCGTGAGCAATATGAGCAATGCAAAAACAAGATTTTCTCAGTTACGGCAATATTATTTTTTTAACGTTTGATAGGTATAGTTTTAAGTGCATTCTATAAGATGGCATAAAACCGATATTGCTCTATTCTTTTGTAGTTTTTTTTTCTTTTCAGAAATTACAAAACGTAATTTTTTACTTGTCTTTCACGTAGTTAATATTTATATTAGCAACAATTTGTTAACATTATTATATTTATGAGTATATGTGCTTTAAATAATGTCACATAAAGTTTCTCAAAACTCAAGTTTTCTGATAAAATGAGCTCAAAATTCTGCATTTTCAGAAACGCTCATGCATAATTTTCTCAAAAATAGATTCAAACTTTTTATTCAAATTTTTGCAAAGGGGTGTGCTAATTGCACTCTTAAAATGACGAAGTTTTTTTGCTGTATTATTTTTGTTAGAAATATCTCTCAAACAGTTAATATGAACATTTCTAACGATTTGTAAACACTATTGCATTTCTAAGTTAAAGTACCTCTAAGGACTTTAAATGAAGTTGAAATCTCAAAAATGTCACGAAGTTCGAAAACTCAAAATTATCAATGAAAAGAACTTCACATTTCTCATTTACAGTAACGCTTAAATGCAATTTTCTTAAAAATAACTCCAAATTTTATAATAAAAATTACCATATATGACGATATGTTATTCTTCTATCATATCCATAAAGTAATACTTCGTTTCTAGTATTAAGAATACGAAAAATTGAGAAAATGTCAAAAAATGTATTTTGGGCGGTGATAGATGCCAGCTGGGCCCACCCGTATAGCCAGTCCGCACCAAGGACAGTAGACAACTTGACTACGAGAAAGAGTCCGCTATTCTGTAGCATCACTAGTTTTTGTTGGTTTCTTCCTCCATTTATAACTTATTTTCTATAATATAAATGTACATTTGATGAGCACTTTGTCTCCGACGATGAAAAGTTCGCACCCCTCTCTCTTTTCTCCATTACGAAAAATCAATAAAATAACCTCTTTGCGTCAAAGTACTATACAAAGCATAATCAAAACCAATAAGATTGATTGTGGTTCCTGCCTGGTTACAAGAGTTCAGCATTGCCAACCAACCTTGTAATGCATTTAAATTATACTTTACTACGCATTGCTTTAAATAGGGTGGTGAAACGACGAACAACAAAGCATGACTTAAAACGCGTCTTAAAATTAAGGATGACTTTACTAAATTATACTTAAAAAGTATTTGGTGAAACCAGCCATTAGATACAGCAGTCATTATTCATACCTGAATCAAAATTTAATCTAAGCCTCACGAAAAATGTGCTTTGAAATGTAAATACAACGTGTTTAGGCAATTTGTTGCTCAGTAACGATAATTTGGCATTGGCGTTTAATAAGCCCTTCTTATTTGTATTTTGTGTTTGATGTCTCGTTTATTCGTAACTTAGTCCTCTTACGGACCTTAAGATACTGATTTCAAATTATTTCTGCCTAAAATGTAGTTTCTCAACGAATATATGAAGTAATTTTAACACAGAATAATAACATTATTTTACGAGATAAAGTTAATGAAATTCTAGTTGGCCATTATAAAAATAATAATAATAATAATAATAATAATAATAATAATAATAATAATAATAATAATAATAATAGTAATAATAATCATGGTAAATCACGAGGTAAAGAGAGAGGGAGGAGACGGAGGAAGAAAGAGAAAGGACAGAGAGAAATCGTGTATTTAAAACAATTTTGTATCCTTAAAATTATTCTAGGATAAAATTTTCTAATTTTACTAGTATTTATTATGAAATTCAAAAAAAATTCCTAACGATCTATCAAAGGAAAAATTTATTTTTTCTTAGATTCATGCTATTGGGGCTTAGCTTGCCATCCCACTAAACGCTCCCTTTGGTTGAAAAAGAAAACGAATATAAAAGATCCGCATAATTAATACTTCACCAGGCATCGTTCCTTCACATACGCCTTCGCACAATTATGTGAAAGACTCACGCGGCAGGAGTTAACATTGTCTTAAGCAACTAGCATGCTACATCCATAGCAGGATTCCCGCCAGCACGACCGCTGCGAATGCCAAGGACACGCCTCAACGTGGGGGCCAGAGCCCTCAATATATTGCTCCTTCACCTTGAAGCGTCTGCTGCGTTCTCAGACCCTTTCTAATTCCTTTCCCAAATCCTCGTGGCGATCACTGCCCCCTTAACCTCTCGATCCCTCGGCCCATCTCGATCAGGTCTTTGTCCAGTTTCCCTGATTTCATTGAGCAAATGCTGAGATGGCCTCTTGTTTAGCTTGTAGTCGTAAATGTAACTTCACTATGCGCACGTTTTGTTGAACTCTGCTATTGCTTGTAAAAGTAGGAGTAGACACAAGGGCGAGTTATTATATTGTTAGCAATGCAGAAAAATCATACTTGCAATTCGTGTACCGTTGCAAATAAGTTTTCTATATCTCAGAAACGAAAAAGACTATTTTTCAAATATTGCTTATCTTACGAATTTTAAAAGTTTATTTATTTATTTATTTATTTATTTATTTATTTATTTATTTATTTATTTATTTATTTATT
>BOPP01000214.1:596598-651262 GCA_017312745.1 Gryllus bimaculatus
GCGGGCGGAGGACGGGCGCGGAGGAACGCGGCGGGCGGAGCACCGGCGGGCGGAGACGGCGGGCGGAGGAGGGCGGCGCGAGGACGGGCCGGGAAGGAGGACCGGCGGCGGAGGACGGGCGGGCGAGAGACGGCCTCGGCGGAGGCGACGGGCGGGCGGAGACGGCGCGCGGCGGAGACGCTGCGGCGGAGGACGGGCGGGGCCGGAGGACGGGCGGGCGGAGACGGGCTCGGCGCGAGGACGCGAGCGGGCGCGAGGACGGCGGGCGAGGACGGACGGGCGGGCGCTAGGACGGGCCAACGTAAGGACGGGGCGGGGGCGACAGGCAGGATGCGAGAACGGGCGGGCGGAGGAATGGGCGAGTGGAGAGCGCGCGGGCGTGAGGACGGGCGGGCTGAAGTTGAGAGGTGGATGGCGCGGGCAAGGGCGTCGGAACGGGGTGAAAGCCAGCTCGGACGGGAAGGCGCAATCGCTTGGCGGTGCGCGACTTGAGGCGGGGGGCAAGATGCTCCGTGAGCGAAGCGAGGAACAGAAAGCAAATGCATAGGGAAGTGGCGGGAACCTGGCGGTGGGTGGGTGGCGGCATGTGGAGGCAGTGGGCGCCACGACAAGCGAAGCGCCAACGGATAGGAAAGCGAGCGGCAAGCGCGGTGGGTAGATGCGGCGGATGCGGGGGTAGTGGCGGGCCGCGGCGTCGTGACCGGCCTCGTGCATTTCGCCCGGTTGCGCTGATAATTGTCCGAAACCTTGATAAGGCGGTGGCAGGCTGGCGCGGAGCGGAGTGCGATCCGCCTCCTGAGCTTCGGCCTCGCCCCCCTCCCCGCCCCCGCTCCGGACTGCCGCCTCATCCCGGCCATCGCTCCGCCCTGCCCCGCCCGTTTGACGCCACTCCCCGTATATATTCGTCTTTTTGAGTACCATCATCAATCTTTATACCATTTTCAATTTGAGTATTTTCATCATTTATTTGAGTACCATCATCACACGATAATTGATTCGCTTGCACTAAAAATTCAGACTCTTTGCCATCGCCTGTTGTTGGGCGGATGTTATCAGTCAACTGCTTTGAGTCGGGCAGTGAAGAACGATATTTACCTACAGTAAGAAGCACCCACGATGCCACGCCACGTTCGACAGCCTCTCCACCAATTGTTTGCACTTGACAGAGGCCGGATTGTGAACTTCATGAGGCTGGTTGGTCGTGCAATTGACAGGTATGTGAGCCATTCAAATGTCACAGTGGCCGATGTTGGAATCAGTGGGTACATGTGGGCACCAATGCACGTCATGCAAGCTCGGGTCGACCAAGAAAAAACAAGGGAGGACCATCGTATGGTGCGCCAAACAGTGCAGAATCCCATGACGCCGGCACCCACCATCTGCACATGTATTGGCGATTCTACACTGTGAGTTCTGTGATACTGTGAGTTCCCACATACAGGCTCGACGACATGCATCCGCCAGATTGGGGTCCCACCGCCCCATGTGTCGGTTGCCATTGACCCAAAACACCGACATCGGCGTTTGGATTGGTGCCGTGCTCGGGAGGCGTGGCCAGCGAACAAATGGTGTCGCATCATGTGCAATGATCAGTCTCGCTTCGTCATAACCTCCGATGACCATCGTGTTCGAGTGTGGCCGCGTGAAGGGCAGTGCCCAAATCCTGCCCAAAATGTGGGGAGGCACACAGGCGTAACCCCGGGGATCATGTGTGGGGAGGCATCGGATATTCATCCAAATCACCTCCAATAGTGCTTAGGCAGTCTTTGACGGCGTAGCGATACGTCACACATTCTGCATCCGCACAGCCTAGCACTTATGGCACAGCACCCTGGGACAGTATTCCAACTAGATAATGTACGCCCACCCACAGCGCGTGTTCCACAGAATCTCTTGAGCATGATGAGGTCCTCCCGTGGTCTGCAAGAACGCCGGACCTCGTCATCACTGAACATCTGTGGGATGCTATTGGAATGGGACTGTTGCTGTATCAACCTTTAGGATCTGGAGGAACAGACGCAACAACTGTGGATGAACTTACCTCAAGAGAGGATCCAAACCATTCCGAACCGCATAAGGACATGCTTTGCAGCCAGAAGAGATGCGACACCGTACTGACCTGCCGCCAACTTTCCAATTTCTAACTCCCAACGGCCTTGTCTCTTTCATCTCATATTGTAATCAGTTCAATAAAGGCGCATGGTTTTTCAGCATATGTAATTTCATTGACTTAGCTTCGTTTGCTTTCATTCACTGCTACTTCTGGCCGCAACACTTTTTTTTGTCTGATAGTGTCTCTTTAGGTGGATGGAACCACTGACGATCGAATAAAAAGAGGCAATAGAATAATACATTTTTGATTTTTGCTGAAAAAGTATTCCAATAATTCTTTTCGAAAACAGACACTATATTATTATTTTTCAAATAATGTATTTACTTTTAACGTTTCGACCATAATTTGGAACTTCTTCAAAAAACCTAGTCCATGTTTGTGAAAAATATTCAATAAAAAAAGTAAAACAAGACGCATTTTATATGAAACCAGTTGGCCAGGTGATGCTAACGAGTTCTCATTACAGATACACAGTGTTTTACACTATTGATTTTCAATATTGACATTTTTTATAAAAATGCGTCGTTTTTCAATTTTTAGCCCAGTCTTCTTTACAATCGTTGACTTAGGATTTTTTAAGACCCCAATTAGGGCCGAAACGTTAAAAATGAAATAAATGTTTCAAAAAATAATATTGTAGTGTCTGTTTTTCAAAAAGGGTCGAATACTTTTACTACTATAACGAGATATCCGACGTTTCACTGGGAAATATGAAAGTTTTTCCAGTTCGAGGATTCTTTCCACTGTGCGACCGAAATTTTGCTGTTCTAAAGAGGAACTTAAGGACTTCATTGCGATCGCATTCACACTCTAATGGCGTATGTGAAATTGATACTTACCTCAAGCCAAAAGAATAGATTCCAAGTCATTATCGCGAAGTGTATTGGTATAATTGGTTATAAGCGTTGGTGGGCATGATATTACAAAAACGAACGTGATATCAATTGAGACTTCAGGAAGGAGAGTCCCGAGATTGCCGAAAAAAGTTCCAGATTAGCAACTTTATGTACTTCAATCATTCCAGAGCTGGTATGGTAATTACAAGAGACTTTATTGAGAAACTAGTGTGTCATTTGTTTCGTATGAAAAGCACTATTGAAATCATTTACCCTAGCCACTCAGCATGCCCTGAGGAACGTTTTCCCATACAAAAGGAATCCATAGATGACATCATACGGCTAAACGATCCATGTTTGTTCCCATGAGAAAGAAATGGGTGCTTTTTTGTGCAGAATTTTAAGGCCAGGCAGTGCGTGTCAAATTACATATGGAAATCAATTGTTAAATTAACAATTTCTTGTAATAAACGTGTTTTCATACATGTATAACATTCCAGTCATTAATTTGAATCTCATGAATGCTAAACTATATTTCAAATAAACAAGCATTTAATGAATGACACTACGTTTTTTGTCCCAATATGTTTTATTTCAGAAATGATATAACTCAACGATGTGTTAGTAAAAGATTATATGTGTATATCTATATATAATTTAACTTCTTGCCAAATGAGACAACAATCCTATTTAAGATGTAGAACACAGCTTCTAAAAAACAATGTTTGACACAATATTTGTGAAAAATATATCCGCATTAGAAGTTTTTTAATCCGTTAAGAAAAGTGACTCATCCGTAAAAATATAACTCATTAAATAATTTTCTGTAGTATAGTAGAAAAATCATCTAGTCCAGAAATATCGCATATATTGAATAAGAGGTGTACGTCATCCTCATACATCACATTATTCGAACTCAAGGTGTGAAAAACACTCGAGTATTACTGGCGTGAAGATGTAGCGTGTCTTTTCAACCAAACTACGTGCCAGAAGTCATACAAATTTTCTTATGAGCACCGTTCTCGCTGCTACCACTACCGCCTTAGTAGATTACCCAGTCGACCTGATCCTCACGCCAAAATAAGCTAATTGATGTAAACTGTTATTTATGACTTAATTAAAAGTGTTATTAGTATGGCAATGCAACCGGGGCAGCTTCTTCGTTGGGAAGAGTTTATGCTCCGTAAAATATCATCACGATACTCTTGTCACCTGGAAATGGGCTTCTAGTGCACGCTGCTGCTCCGACGATATTTACATTTTTTCTAATTGAGATATTATCGCGACGATGGAGGCGCTAGGTGCACTTGTGATGGGGGAGGCCGGCGGGAGGAGGTGCAGGGCGGAGGACAGGGCGAAGGTTTAGGGGGAGGGCGACGGAAGGTATGATGAGATGGAGGACGACGGGATAGACGATGAGGGGGGATACGAGAGGAGTGGAGAATCAGGGAGGCGGAGGATGGGAGGCGGATTGAAGATGGCGCGGAGATTGAGGATGAGGAAGCAGGCCGGGATGCATTTTGAGGCTAAAGATGACGGAAGAGGGTAGAGGAAGTGGGTCTGAGGGAGGAGGACGAGGGGCGGAGGACGAGGGGCGGAGGACGAGGGGCGGAGGACGAGGGGCGGAGGACGAGGGGCGGAGGACGAGGGGCGGACGTTCCCCCGGCCCTGAGGGCAGGAATCGCCGCGGCGGTGCCCTCGCGCCGTGAAGACGCCTCCCAAACGCACTCGGACGCGCCCTGTGGCGGGCGGGCGGGCGGACGGAAATATGACGATTGAAGAACTCTTAATGCTGCGCGCCGGCGTAAGTGGAGTCTGGCAAGTGGCAGCTTTACGACGTCTTTTAGTTGCGGCGAGGCGGTTAGGAGTAATGAACCGGCCACTAAAAAAGCGCGAGACGAATACACCGAGGACGAGGCAATGCACAGAAAACACCAAGACACGCAAACGATAAATTGTTTATCACGCAAATTCGCTTTTTCTAATTTTCATGTGTATAGAAGAGGTGAGAAAACACGCAACGCTTTAATGGAAACGTTTTTGAGCTCTCTATTCATATTTGTGTTAATAACATCTTTCCATAAATGAAAGTTCACTGCCAAATACAAATTCATTTAACGCCCTGTCTTTTGACTGGTTGCACTTTACTTACGCTATTGTCGTCGTTACCTGTTGTGTATTGTACGCGAAGCGAAGAGAAAGCTGAGGAACACTGGTAAATTTACGAATCTACAGATTTTGTCACAACTGCCATACTTAAGGGTGGACACATATCCGTGGCTTATTGAACTAGTCTTATATGTCCAGAATCCTTTTTCTTCTTCTTCTTCTTCTTCTTCTTCTTCTTCTTCTTCTTCTTCTTCTTCTTCTTATTATTATTATTATTATTATTATTATTATTATTATTATTATTGTTATTATTATTATTATTATTATTATTATTATTTTAGAAAACAAAGCTTGAAAGTTTGTAAAGATGCAATTACTCATGAAGCGACATTCTCTCGTTTCTGAGAAAAGTATTGGTATTGTGGTGAGTTTTAGTTGGCATTTATAATGAAATAATTATATGAGTCGTCATTTCCAACAGTATTGTTTATTACAATAGCAAATGCCTAAGCCATTGAAAGCTGTTATAGTAATAAACAATATTGTCGGCAATGTCGACTCATATAATTATTTCATTCTAAAAAAAGGCGCGATCTCTCTTATGTAGACATACAATCTTCCTACAATAAGTAGATAAGAACGAGAGATCTACAAAAATAATATTAATTCAAAATGCCCATAGTAAACATACAAGGTTTGTGCCCTAAGACAACGATATTTTTGTTGGTGCTCTAGGACAAGATATTTATAATTAGAACACACGTCGTAGGAATTGTATTAATTACGTGTCAGTATTTACAGCTCTCTACAAATAATCGCCATTTGCGTGCTTCGTTTGTTTAAGGAATTTTCAATTAGTAGCTGAAGTGCAAGACAGAAATTGTCACATTGTAAAATTACATAGCTATTGTCAATATTGCGAGAAAGCATGCCCTGTTGTAGGATTTGCCGTGATGTACTTTTTTCTCCTAATTTAACTACCATTTATTCCTACTACAGTTATTATAAGACAAGTATTTGCTGCAATTGTTAGGTTCTGGTACTCAGAAAGAAAACATCAAATATCTACATCGAAAGGAGGGTAAAAGAGTCCAAGAGAGGTGAATTGCAAGCTGACAAATAAAAAAGACAGTGAGGGTGAAATACCACGAGGATATCCGTCAATCGGGCAGATTCCTTTCAACCATCTTTCCTCTCGAATACACAAAATGCGCACATCCCACTGCCTCTCATCTGGTCCTCACACGCGCTCGACCCGTCCACTCACTATCAACAGGAATCAGTGTTGCCACCTGTAATGCTGATATTCCGACAATAGGTGTCATTGCAGATTATGAAATCATACACCAAAGTTCTTCCTAATTATTTTTTAATTTACATAGTAAGTTTGACTATCAATTTTATAATTTATTTTATTTGTCCAATATATTAATGTAATGTAGTGTTATTAAGTCATGACCAGATCGGTCTATTCATCAACCTTTTGTGAAGTTAAGTGTTATTAATGTTTTCTAAATACTCTAGCTCCCGACGTGGATCATTAACGTTGGTTTTGCAAACTTTGAATCTGGATTCGAAGTGGCATGTGGCAATTTCAAAGTAATCAGAACATATTAAATGGTAGGAGGTTTCTAAGTACAGTAGAAACTCGCTAATCCGAAGCCCGCAAATCTGAAATTTCGTATAATCGGAACGAAATTCGGGATGGAGGAAAAATAAACCAAAAAAAAATGCTTATTTGTAGTGTAAAAAAAGGATTTTAAAATTAGCGTAGAACTGAACAACTAATTATTGAAAAACAAGTTGTCGAAGGTTTATTGCAGTGGTAACTACGGCGTACGAGTATATCACATGTTTATGTAGCAGGAATTTTCACTTGGAGGAACTTGCAAAATCGATTGTCTCCTTTTGCCGTAAGGAACTGAATCTGCTTGATGATGCGATGTGATAAAGCGATCGCTACGCCACGTTGCCATTTTCGCGCATCACGCTACGTTGCATCGTCTGGTAATACTATAGATGTATTTGTATATGTACGGGACATTTGTTCCGATAATCCGAACATTTCCGAATCCGAGAAGATCACACCCCCAATTAGTTCGGATTACCGGGATTCTACTGTGCTTGTATTTGTACTCTATCGACTTATCACTTCTTCGGAATTGACGTTCTTGCGACTGGGATACCTTTCGACGGGCACACATAGAAAAAAGTAAATTGCTACGAAATAACAGTAATACAAACAATAATAATAACAATAATAATAATTAATAATAACACTTTTTGACATTGTTTATTTGACTGCTCGAAATGGATCTGTGTCAGGTGAAAATAACTGTGTGTCTACGTGGCGTCTTATGATTAATTTATCAAGAAACAATATAGAATTTTACATTGTATTATATATTAAAAAATAATAATGTAAATAATAATGTTTTGGCTTGATCAGTACATGTAATGTCATAATTTAATTTGCACCTTTTTATAAGAAGCCATTAGTTAATCGTTCGCTAGCTGGTATGAGAATTCATTATGGTAGCATTTCCCGATCTCAGAACAGTAACATAAAATACGAAATAAGAGGCCAGAAAAAAAAAGAATCCTCTCCATTCTTGCAAAGGCATGTAAAATTTCAACACTTTGATGGAGTAATTCTCTTTCTGGGCTAATTTCTGTTTCAACTGCTCATGTCATTAGTCCCGTAAATGTACTGAATGTTTTTGTCGCGGCTGCCGCCGACCTACACGTTGACTTGCGGGGTTTTCCCAATCAGGTATCTCCCACTAGCGAGTCACCATCTCAGCCGGGACAAGTTATAAGCTGCCGAAGTGGGTGGTAGTGAAGGTGTTTGTTAGAAAAGGGTAAGGTGCGTGGCCCGCATTTTAGGGTACTGCTCCGGCTGGTGTTGATTGGATAAACCACGGAAAACTATCGATCGGAGCATCCGGCCCTAGAATTCTCCTCCAGACTGCGACTGAATTTCACCTAGCTATCTAACTAGTGTCAAACATCCTGCCATTGTGGACTCGAACGTAGGACCTCCCTGTCAAAGGCACTACAGTGATATCAGTTGATGCCCTGAGCCACCTCTCCCGGTATCACACCCAAGAATGCAGAGACATTATTGTTGCCTTGGGCCACCTAAGGCAGTCAACATTTAGATTACACATAGAGAAGAAATGGCCCCTTGACAAAGACTGATGCTAGAAAGTCGAAAGCATTAAAAACTAGTGGTTCTACAGTAGCACATCGCAATATTTCTAACTTTTGTAATTTCGAAAATTCAGAGTACAACGAAACTAACACCTTCGTCATTTTTAAGCGTATTTTGCTATATCATACAAAATAATTAAAAAAATAATATGGAGCCGCGTCTGAGTATTTAAAAAAAGGGTTTATTTGAAGTAAAATTTGCGCGGAAACTACACGATTGTTTCAAAAAATTGAACACGACCTTGTTTAAAGATTTAATTTTTTGATCACATTTCGTCAAGAAAGAACTCTATTATCAGTATTGCATTTTTAAAATGTTATTTTCCGTAATTTTCTAAAATAGACAATTTTACCGAAAATGAGACTTGCGTCGTTTGTATTTGCGTACTTTGATCTTTTCGGAAACAAATTGCAGTCATTTCTAAAAAAATGTTTAAAAATTGTCTATATTTCACGCAAAATGAGATCTGCTCTATTCTTTTAAGCATCCGAGGACAACTTTTAAAGAAAAACGTTGGCCATTTTTGAGAACATTTGGGAAATGTGGTTGCGGTTTCATGTAAATTCACAAAATCAGTATACATCCGTTTCAATCTCGCTGGACCGTGAGTTAGTCCAGATCGATATCCGAATATCCGTTTTGGAGAAAAACGTCTGAAAGCTTGGGCGCTAGCGTTGAACGCGTACAAAAGGACAGAGGTTTCGACTTAAGCCATTTTTTCCGCGTCAAGGACCCACAAAACGTAGATTCTGACTACACGTGTTAGAGGAAGTAATTTTCTGTATTTAGGAACACGATTTATCCACTTTTTCCGATATCAGTAACCAAAATTCTAGATTATCTGGCGCAAACTCACCACTTTCTGCTGCAGCATTGCAATATTTTTCTTTACTATGTAAGTACGTAGTATGGCAAGAAAGTAAAAGGACTAGCAGAGGATGAGCTGCAAAGGTGACTAAGAAATAACGAAGAGGAGTCTAGATGTGCATCGGAAAAGGTAAGAAAAAACGAACAGAGCAATTCGATGCAGGCACGTGTCGACTACAGTGATCGATTTAACTACGAGTTCACCAAATGAAATATTGTAGTTTCTGAAGCAAAATGCCGTCATTACACGATCAGACCGCTTCGAGAACCAAGGCGCGGCGATGGGAACGGTGCTGGCTGCGGTGCGGGGCGGTGGCGGTGCAGTTTGGGCTTATCATCCCGGGCCGTGGCGCCATCCCCCTCCCCTCCCCCTCCCCTTACCATTACCCGTTCTGCGTCACTTTTTCAAGCGAGACGCTCAGCTCGGGTCGGCAAAGCCTGCTTTCTTAAATGGCGGTACAATTATGTTAGAAAATGGGTGATGGAAGATAAACCGCCCTTCCCACCGTAATTACTCCCGCTCTCCATAAGCTTTTCCTCCAGAACTATATTCTTTCTGCCGCCCGTAATTTTAATAGCATTCTAAATTCTACCGGGAGTTTTCTGGAGCGCGGAATGCGCAGTAGCAAGGGGATGCGGGATCGAGAAGCGCAGGGAGTTGATGGGGGCAGGGGCTGAGGGGCGGGGGCGGCTCAGCACCAACTCTCAGAAGCCGTTACGGCCGATCCGAACCGGCCTTCAGACATTTTATGATCCTGGCCGATAGGGCCGGGAAGCTTTATAGGCCCTGCGACGTGCTACCTGTAATTGCGGGCGCTGGCGCGCCAGCCACCGCCGCCCCCCGCCGCCCACAAGAGGCCGGCACATCGCGGCATCGCGCCCCGTCCCCCTCCCCCTAGCAACCCGCGCCAGTCAGCCACGCCACGCCAGACCACGCACGCCACGCCGCGCCACGCCGCCGCCGCCACGCCGCCGCCCACGCCACTCCGCGCCACGCCGCGCCACGCCACGCCACGCCACGCCACGTGGTCTTCATACTTCGACTGTATCTCCTGTTCTTCCCGTTCACCATTCTTTTAAGTATTTCTTTGATTACAATGTCCCTCCTTTATGCATACTGAGTTGCTGCGTTTTATACTGAACTATCCCTAATTTTCTTAACTCACCGCGGCACCTCGTCGTTCGTGACTTTGTCGATCCAATTAATCTTCAGCATTCGTCGCCGTGTGTATTTCTCGAACGCATTCATTATTTGATGACTTTGTTTCCTCAACATCGCAGAAGCAGATCCACAACCATAAATAAAATATATAAGTCGAATGAACGGGCGAACGAATGAAGGAACGAAACAATATATAAATAAATAAAAAATAAATAAAAGACAAATAAAAAGAAATACAAATAAAAATAAAATCAAGTACATAATATTTGTAACCATTTCTGCCGCAAAACACTGCTGCAAAGCCGCATATGCGTGGTCCCCTAGCAGTGTGCTAGGGGACTGGGGCGCAGGTGCTCGCAAAGTTGCTGAGATCATCGCCTTCAGTGTGAGGGGCCGAGTCCAATTGTGAATGGATCAGTAGGAAGGATCTATTTTCCCTCAACTGCGTGAAATACGCCGATTCCTTAGAACGACGATCTATACGAACCACCTGTCTTCTTTGTCGTCAAACATTATAACAGAAATAATGGACTGAAATGAAAACACGAGCTAGGAGCTAAATTTGCTGTAGGCTTAGCAAACTTTCATTCCCATGTGCTAATATTAACCCTAGTAATAGCAAGGTATAAAAAAGTTCCCGTGCGTAACAAAGACGAAGGTGGCCTCCGAGCCCACCTCTAAACTTTTGATTTTATTGATATTTGTGTCCATTTGTATATATTAATTAATTGATATAATTAGCATATGCAATAGCATTCATTGAAAAAAACGTTGTTCATTTTGTCTCTCTTTTATAGGGAAACTAATGACGCTATAATAGCACGTATTTTCTCGCACTTGGTAACTGTTACGTAATATTATAATACCTCATGTTCATATTGACACATCTCAGTCACCACATGTAATTCTCGTTACAAATCGAATAACATTAGGCTATAAATCTAATTATTTCAAAGATAATATATCAACACAAATTTGACAATTAAAACTGCGTTCCAAACAGTAAGAACATCCCAACAGAAGGAGACATTTAAAATTGCCGTGTTAAAATAGTGGCGATGCCATCTATTGCAATCTGATACCTCATTAAGGACCAGCAACTAGAGCACGGGAAATTCGAAGATTTCGCCATTTTGAATCGAATTCGCGATTTTGAAGATGCAAAAATTACGCTAATCTACTCATATTTGTAAAACCAATTGCACGTATTACATACATTACCTTGCATTGCACATTCATTGCACGTATTACATGTTAATTTTTTGTAGTAAGCTGTTCATACAGACACCTGATGAATATGATTATTACGTCGAGTGTTATAGTTATAGATATCTGTATTGGTGGATGATATGTTCCTAACCTGAAATAAGTATTTTTTTTTTAGAAAAACGCTAATTCATAAATTACGAAGCAATTACGTTCTGTAATATGAACGCATGGGAACTAAATTCTGGGATGTGGTTTTCCTAGTAGTATAGTATGCCCTACCTCACGCTGAAATGAACATTCTCGGAATATACACGTACAGCTGAGTAAATTTGAAATAATTCTCACACCAGCAGAGAATGAAGTGAATTTTAAGAGACATATTTCAGCCTTAATCTTCATATGATTTCAGTGACTGATTTACTGGTTCCCTATTGCTGAGTACGCTTCTTGTTGCTTAAACATTGATTCGCTAAATTCTTGAACGAAATCCTTGAGCATACGTTCCAGATACTTTTTCATGCTGAATGTTCTCTAGAACTATCTTCATATTTTCATAGGTGTCTTTCGTAATAATATCATGAGAAAATGGGACTGATTGAAATTTATTCCCATTGTGGAGTTGCTTTTAAACTAGCTCTTGACGAATAAATAAATAAACGCCATGCCTCTGGCTTATTTTCATGCTCTGGAGTGTTTCCCACCGATGAAATAATATTACAGTGCGCTATACCACCTTCTTAAGTATTAGTCCTTAAATGCATCTTGACAATTGCGAAAACAACAGATCGTAGATTTACGATAAAATAACTTCCACCATTTTGGCTGAAACTCCAAAAGTTCTGTCTCTATTTTCGATAAATTTATAACAGACGAAAAACATTAAGATTTTGCATTTCTCCACGTGTTAATAAATGAGACTTATTATAAACGTCAAAACGTGGATAGTGCTGATCTTCATTGTGATTTGTTGCTTTTCAGTGCTTGAAGTTTCAATTTTACCAGTAGATAGAGGATAAGGTGGTATTGGGAGATCTTCACTGTGGGGAGTAGGTCTAAAAGCTGCAGGTGTATTGGGATACTTTATAGCATATCAAGACAAAATCAAGATAAGTGTCTACCACAAGACCTAAAAGAATTATGCTCCACACACACACACACACACGTGTCAAACACAAGCTTAACACAGGTGTTCAACTTATACCTTCTTATAATAGGAGACCTAAATAGTAAGAATACAGCTTGGGGCTGCAATTCAAACTCATCACACAGTAGAAAGCTATTACAACTAATAACTACCAACAATTTAGATATCCAAGTACCCAGTGAACCAATTCACAACCCTTACCACAATAGAATCATCCCAGATATCTTAGATATAACATTCTCCCATGGAATCAATTTCCCAATTCATCATTCATAATCCGGTTATTTGCTCTTTCCAAGGCAAAATTTTAAGAGCTATCAACATAAATAAATCAATAAAAAAACATCAACTGGAATAAATTTCTCGATCTAATGACTCAAAACCACGAATTTTCAAATTCAATTAAAAATGATACCCAACTTGAATCAGAGATAACCAGAATAAACAATGCAATTCATACAAACTTTGATGAAAATATTGTATCATCCCACCAACAACACTCAGACCCTACAGGAATTTACCTAAACAACTATTGAATATGGTACACGAAAAACGAAAACTGAGAAGGGAATGGCAGATAAGTGGTTCATTTCTAACACACACATTCAAAGTGTGTAGTTTCAATTCTGTGGACAATATTTCTTGCATCTCGTATATCTTATTTGAAGCAAGTACCATTAAAATGATATTAAAGTAATTGAAATCAGCAAAAAGTGCTTTATTATTGATGGGAAAAGTTAAAAAATAACTTACTAGTCAAAATCGACAAAAAATGCAACAAAAAAAATGCGTATAAAAATGGGACATTTCCTTTTGTGATGACATAAAATGAGTACCGGCACTAAGAGACCTTGCTCTAAAGCGAAAAGAAAAAAAATGACTTTTTTAAATTCCTGTTTTACACTAGAAGTGAAGAACAACTATCATCGATTACTTACTCCAGTTTTTTTAAACCGGCCAAATCGAAAACTGTCCATGAAATACTCATTTTCTCTCCTATCCGACCTCTGGGCAGGGAAACATCGAATAATCTCTAATGTGAATGTTAACGTCAGATCATTCCCTTCATTCCTGCTTCTCGCCGTTTGTCCCAGCGGCCAACGACGCCTGCCTCTAGTCGTTCGCTTCCCCCCCCCCCCCGCCCGCGAGCGGCCCACGACTTCGCAACGGAGCCGAGGCAGACGAGAAGGCGAAACTAATGTTGCGTGAAGACGTTTTCGTTGTTTTCTTTCCAACTCGCCGTAGTGCTACAATTATTATAAGGTCCTCTATTAAAGAAGCCAGAAAGCACGTTCTTATCATGCATTTTCCATTGGATCTGCCTGACGAGTTAATGCCGCGCACGTTAGCTGGTAAATTACAGCTCCCGCACTGGCCATAGAGTAGTGTCTGGTAGCTGTTATGGCGTATGACCACTACAGTTCAAGGAAGAGAGGGGATTTGCTTTTAATTTGGACCACTTTTATCTCGGCACGGAATCTCTAACTCATCACGGGGAGAAGAAAAAAAACTCGTTCTTGCCGTCCCTCTCCCCACCTCTCTCTTCCCCCTAATCACACACCGGGGAGGGAACCATTATATATTTTGTATCCGCACGCAATGTACCGCAATGCTCATTCAGAGATAGCGTGCCTCTATTGGAAATTGGGGCCGATGCAGGTGGCCCCTCCTCACGGTAGCTCCCTCGCCTCACTCCCCCTCCACCCACCCTCCTCTCTTCACCATTCTCTCCGCTCCCGACCGCTTTCTGGGTTCTTAATCGGGGCTTCCAAATCCTACTCTTGTTGCGTTTGGGCCGCTGGTAGAATGGATGAGTGGCGTACTCATTCCCCAACGTAGGCGAGGGACGGCGCTTAAGGCCTTTGACAATGAGGACTATATCACTGACACGTATACTTTTGATATACATGTGAGCGTACCACTTCCAATTACCATGGACGTAAACTTAAACGTGAAGACAGCCACGCATCGATAAAATGATATTTCGAAATAATAAATACTCGGCCCAGAAATTCTTTATTCAAACGACCGACCGTAAGTAAAATGGACGCCATGATGGCTGGATGACAATTATTTCTAATATCACGAACACGACAATTGACTCTCCCGAGAGTTAAATGAACAATGATGATGATGGGATACTGAGGAAGAGAAATGTTTGTTCATACACTATTAATTAGCTTCTATCTAACGAAAATTAAAATTGCTGTATTACAATATAACGTGTTGTTCTCGGATCACGTTATTGTAAACATGAAAGATTGGAGTTTGCTTGGAGTTGGATTCAAGCTTACGTCCTGAATTAATGTACGCGTTTACTTTCCCGTTCACCTTTTTGGATCGTTCCAACGAATAATGCGGCATCAAGGTTTTGCGTTTACGTGAACGTTTCCTCGCGATTGAGCCCTTACCCCTGTAGGTCCTCCCCTTTTTCAGTCAGGCGATGACAGTGGTGGTTTGCGTTAGCCTTCCACTGTATGAAATTTGGTAGGATCATCAAGAGGGATGAATGATATTGAGAGATGCATGATTACGGATGACATAATGGCACGAGAAACAAGTCACAACTAAGGATACGACATCGATGTCGATGTTTTCAAAACATCAATGTTTTAAACATCTATGTATTAACACCGATGTCGATGTTTTCAAAACATCAATGTTTTAAACATCAATATATTAACACCGATGTTTTTTTAACATCGATGTTTTGCGATGTTTTTTTTTCTTTTCTGAATAAAATGATCTATGATCACAATTCTATGAGAGTTGAAATAATATGAAGTTCATGAATGCATTTGAAGTATGAAATAATAACTGATTGTAACAGTTATGCATGTGTTGGAACCAAAGGAACGCTGTTTTCACTACATTCTTCGACCAAACTCTCTCGCCCTACCTCCATGCTCTTGTATTTGCATTTTCTTCATAATCATTTCGCACATTGAGATATGGTCAACAAAAACGCTGTGAGCGTAGGGTTTGCCTCTTCTTCGATTTCACTTATAAGAGGAATTGATAAAAACGAGTACTGACAAATTAAATTTTAATGCACACGGATTTAATGTTAAGGGTAACTAATCCAGTCTAAAAACATCGATATTGAAAAACATTGTTTTTAGTCGATGTATTTTTATCATTGATATTTGCTAACATCTGTTTTGTTTTTGATGTATCACTAATCACAACCACTTGGTGAAAAGTCCATGCCCTCATTGTAACTGAACTTCCAGCTTTCGAAGCAACGTACTGGATCGCTGCTCCAAACCAAGATTCATATAATACTAGGTAGCACGCAAGTCGTGCGGAATTGCGTTCAATTTTCACAGATGACGTCACATGTACCCAAGCGTGGCCAACGAGAGAGACAGGCCTTGGTACTGGACGCCATTTTGTTTGTGCCGTCAGCAATGTACTTCCATATCCAGTACGGGCGAGTCGACTACTCATAAAAATGTGTTGCAGTTTTTAAAATGTAATAAAGATACTTAAATATTTGGTAAATTAATACAAAATGTTTAAGGAATATTTTCCTTAAAACAATTATTTTTTAAGAAAAAATTGCTCTAGTTAATTATACATTTAATCCTCTAATTGTAGTATTATTTAAGCGAATTTGTATATGTGAGAGATATTCGAATTGTTTATTTGTTTAAATTATAATTATGAAATTTAATTGATAACACTAACCACCTTACTAGTATATAGTTTCTAATAATATTAGTAGTAATAGAACGTGCATTTATAACACTGACAAGGAACTTAAAATGGGCTTGAGGAATGTAGATTGAAAACGAAGTTATGATAGAGAAAAATAATTTATTCACAATGCTTTGCATTACTCTCACTTTTTATGTTTGCATTGAACAATTTTTGGAATTTAATATGTCCTAATTTTTTGTAATATCATTTATCATCACTTTCCATGAACTGACATTTATTTTTAGCAAAATATAATGCAAATTTTTACAGATATATTCATGATCATTAATGTTCTCAAAATCTTCTAACTTAATGCAGCAAAATTTATACAAAATTGATAGCTGATGAACATTAGTCAGAAAATTTTCAGAGTATATTTTTAGGATACGTTTCTTCCATTTCTAGGATACGAACCAAGCCAAGCCCGTTGCCTTAACAGAATTTTCTGTGGGGATTTTTAATTTCCCACGGTTGCTTTCAATACGAAATTCAGTACTCAATGACATTTTTACGGTTTTATCGGTTTGTAACCATAATTTGCAAACATTACAATTTTGGGGGAAGAGTTCCTTTTTAACAGAATAGCCAGCAATTACGTCAACACAGGCATAACACTGTCAGGAATTTGTGAAATTTCATAACTGGTCTGCAAAACATACATACATACACACACACACACTCACACACACACACACACACGCCGACGTACCGTCAGCTAGCGGGGTTTCCCACAACCAGGTATCTCCCACCAGCGAGTCACCGCCCTTGCCGGGACAAGCTCTACGCTCCCGACCAGTCTCCCGGCATATGGTAGTGTAGTGCATGTTAGTGTAAGTGCGGTAGGATAGAACGAGGAAGAGGAGGGAAAGATCGCGCATAATCAATGGCGTTTGTTAGGGTACTACTCCGGCATTCACCTGTGTTGATCGGAGAAACCGCGGAAAATTACTGATCAGAGCACCCGGCCTCTCGATTTCTCCTCCAGACAGCGACTGAATTCGTCCTACTGAAAATGAATTAAATTCTCGGCTGTCCGGGAGACGTCACGTCGTTGGCTGGGAGGCCGACGTTTCGCCTGACATGTCGCAGGCTTCCTCAGGGCAGTGACTGAGGAAGCGTGGGACATGTCAGGCGAAACTTTGGCCTCCCAGCCAACGACGCGGCGTCTCCCGGATAGCCGAGAATTTATGGATTCGAGCCGCGGAAGCTTACGTGTACTACTGACAATGAGACGATGATGGTTACTTTGTATACTGACATTTTGCGATATGTCCCTGGAGCGATTTACCCGCCATTGCAATATTCGGAAATTCCTCAGTTATTTGCAACTGCAGCCACAACAGCTGAAGCCGCAACAACAACAGCACCATCAGCAGCAGCCACAACAATGACAACTGCCTAAGATGCTGACAGATAAAATTCCGCTTACCTTTCAAGGTAAAAATATTTCATTTTGCGATCGTGTAGATAAATAGAGCAATCTTTGCAATTTGCAGGATTGCTCTATTTATCTACACGATCGCAAAATGAAATATTCTCACAATGACCCATGGAAAAAATTCAAGGCAAAAACAAGGCAAGAATCAAAAGCAAAAGGAACAACCCTATTTTAGTCACCAATATCAACAAATCCTAACACATGAAGTTTTTCCAGTTATAGGAAATCCACAAATTCAAACATACAACAGAAAACAAAAGGAAGGAAACATTCGGAAGCTGTCTATAATGAAAACGTATCACCCAGTGCAATACAACGGCGATTCATAAATTATGAAATAAAAGTAAAAACTGAAGAAAAAAGTAAAAACAGTAAAAAATGAATGTTACGTAGGGGGGAAACGATTATCTGTGCACGTATACATAAATTGAATAAACAAACAAACAAACAAATAAATAAATAAATAAATAAATAAATAAATAAATAAATAAATAAACAAGTAAATAAATAAACAAGTAAATAAATAAACAAATAAATAAATAAACAAGTAAATAAATAAACAAGTAAATAAATAAACAAGTAAATAAAAATGATATATTATAATGATATATTATATACCGCAATCAAATACTTGTATATAACAGAATTTGTCCAATAAGGAGATTGGCACTCAACTCCTGAAATGAGAGTGCTCCAGAACAAATACATACCCACAGTACATAAAAGAAAAGATAGCTCTTTGTTTCAACTTACGTTATCTTCGCAGGCAGGATGTGCAAAAATTAATTAATTGCTTTAAAAATACCCGGAAGACCCTGAACCTACAATGTTCAATTCAGGGAACGTTATTTTCCAAACTATGTGCACTAGATAATTTATTTTGTTTACTATAGTATCTCGTTATATTTTAAATGTATCATAGAATTTTTAAGAAATTTTAATTTTTTTTGTAGACATTAAATTTTAAAAGTGTAAAATATTGACACCCACATTTTTTTATTATTGTCATGTAGCACATATTTAAGAACTAATGGAGGAAATTGAAACATAGAATTTTATAACTTGTAATTTTCCGATTTGGAAGGCTAGTATGCTCTATGCATTCCCAGAATGACTTTGAAACAGAGTTGCTTTTCTTTCCACTTATGTTCTTTTTGCAGACGCTTTAGTTTGTATCGTTTTCTGATTGTGACGTAATAATCGGAGAAGGCAGTCTCGGGCTGGATTTAAAGAGAAAAGGAGTCACGTGATGATTGGTTGCTGTCCTAACAGTCATTTAACCGCTTCTAAGACAGTGCAGTTCTAGGTTTCGGATGGATTGGAGAGTACGTTATGTACCATTGCCAGAATTTTACCCTTAATTAATTTGGTTTGCTACAATTATGATCAAGTAATGGATGTGTACAGGAGCTGGTGGAAACATATTCAGTTCATATCGACAATTTGTTGTAATTCATAATGATATAAATATAACTATCCTGTTGCATACGATTAATGAAGTTTTCTCCACAGTACTTGGTGAGTATGATAGTTCAAAAATATTTTTCATCAAAGATTTCATTTTAAGATACTAAATTTAGATGATTGAATAAACTACTTCTTTGAGTTGTTTTTACGTTGATTCTAGAAGAATTCAAACATTTAATCGTTCTGGGATTTTCATGTCTCTAATTAATATGTGCTATATGAACTTCCAGTATCAATTGTAACTTTGTATATATGCTCCACTTTTTTTCAAGTGAATTCAGAGTTAATTCAACTTTCAATTTTTCATCAATTATGTAACATATCTTGAATATATTATGTGGTGTTATTGTCAATAGTCAAATGTACTTCTATTCAAGGATACAGAACAATATCATTAACGTAACATTTAGGTTTTGTTAATGAAAGGGAATCTTAATGAGGTGTCTTGTTGTTGCTAAATGCCAAGAGCATTTAATTATTTCGTGATCTGTATGTAAATCTCGAACCTTCTGAATTATACATGTCATTGACATTAACCTGTACAACTTAAGCGTGCTATTAAAACGTTACTTTTGAAACATTTTATTATTGCCAATTTCAATTTGCTCAAGCAGTCATTGTGAGAGTTATCCTGATGCATAATGATGTAACTGTTCTCGTTAATCACATGTATCGTTTTCTGTTTGAAGGTGCAGGAAAGTTGTGTAATATTGTGGTAGTGCAATACTTAGGTTCTGTTTTGTTTTGAAACCGGAACTTGAGGAGCTGCAGCATAACTAGGAGAGTCTAACCTCTGAGGTAAGTGTCTTTTTTTAATTTCTCCTTTGAATTCTCGACTTATTACTTTCTCGTTCTTACTTCGTTAGAAGATAATGTATTGTAATCTTGCCCCGGAAAATTGCGCTATTTTTTCGACAGAAAAACTTATTGTCATGATCTAGTAACAAAAATGTGGAAAAATCTTGTTTCTGTATATAATAAATTACTTCTTCTAACATGTTAGGTAATTGGAATCCATGTTTTGTGTGTACTTGATATCGAAAAATAGATTTATTTAATTATTCCTTGAAAAGCGTAAATATCGTTGAAGAGAATGGTGTCGAACTCATTTTCGTTGAAATTCATGACTTTCTGAAAATTGCAAAAGTTCAATTTTTTCGGTGTCTTACTGCGACTACAATGTTGAAGATTGAGATTTTTCCGTTTATGAAATTTCATCTTTAAAAATATATCTTGCGATAAGGTCATGTTGAATTTTCCGAAAATATGACTTTTTGCTGTGACTGTGAAATACAGGCAATTTTTAATTTTTTAAACATTTTTTTCTCAAAACAAAAATATGTGGAGCAGGTTTTTGAGAAAATGTTTGTCTTATAATTAACTTCAACCAGAAATTACGTGAAAACTTCGTTTTGTCTAAAAGAGTATATGACCTTCTTTAAGGAGCTTACCTTTTTGGACAGGTTTAGTTTATGGTAAAAAAATTCCACCTTCAATTTTATAGTTTTTAAATGTCAATTTTTTTGCAATTTTCGAAAATATGGAGAATTTGCCGAAAATGGGACTAGCACAATTTTTACGGTCCTTTGATTTTAAGAAATTTAAGAAAAAAAAATGAATATAGAGAAAACATTTGAGCAGTTTATCAGAAAATATTTTTTTAAAGTAATTTCAATTACAAATTACCCAAAAGTTACTATTTTTTTCAAAATATTCATGGCGTTTTTTAGAAAAGATCATGTTTAAGACAAAAATCTCTATCTTCAATTTTCCTGTTTTGAAATTTTAAAATTTGCAATTTTCGAAAATACATAACGTTTGCTGGAAATGGGACTAAAAATTTTTTTATACCGTTCTTTGATGCCTACGAGAAGAAAATTTCGATCCTATTCTTTCTTTATTTTGTTACCATTTTACTTTTGGTTTTACTTATTCCTTTCTTCAAATCCCCTTGCGGTTACGTCAGAACAAGTTTTTTAATTTTCGCTCCAAGCAAGGCAAAACGCCTCAATATGCAATGATAGGTGTCGCTAGCGATCAGAACAATAGTACTGACCTCTAACGGCCATTTCCATAACCTGAGGCATTGAACAAAACAAAATTGTGTATACCACGTGGTACAGTGCTTTCAAAATGGTGGCGAAAATGAATTGAAAGCTGTTGCCCCGCGAAATTCTTGCGCGGTGTCTTCCGTTCTGAAGTGTGTGCTCTTCTCACAGAAATAGAGGAGTTTTTGTGTCACAAGAATGAGCCCGAAGTCAAAGGTACGGTTGTCAGATTCCTTAGCACTTCTAAAATGTCTTGTTGATGTTGCGAGCTGACGGGTAGTACTGATACCGTTTTGTTTACATGTCCTTTTTTGTTTTATATGCTAGCTATACGTACGTTTTAAATGATTTAATGTAATAAAGTAGCATGCGTTATTGCCCTAGGTGATGAAATGCCATGAATTATTCAGCCAAATTAAAAATTTGTTTTGACAGTTATCTGAACGAGTGTTGTGAGATACATCTTGCAACGTAATCTGAAGACGAATTTGATCAGAAGATAAGATAGTTTACTCATTTGTATGATGCTCAATATGAATATATTTAAACGAAATAATTTTACATTCCACTTGCTCAGAAAATGTTTTACGTCTAAGTGTCACTTTTGTCCTGTTTACTGGATAAATTAAGGACACAGCATTTGTTTACAAATGGCAAAATTAAACTAGATCACAAGTAAAACAACTTCATACTTTTGGTAATATGGCCAAATTGTAGTATTGGGGAAATCTTATAGTAGTAAATGAAAGTTAATGTTGTCCGTCACTTTCTAATGTATTCTATTTGTAATGTTACAGGCAAATGCAACTAGCTCAGAAACTTCCTCTTCCAGTAACAGCTCCTCATCTTCTTCTTCATCATCATCAACATCAGGGAGTGAGTCAAGTTCTTCAGATTCAGAAAATTCCTCATCCTCTCAAGCAAGTGCTGCAAAAAGTGCTGCATCGACAGATTCAGATGTTCGAAAAACTCCAAAGAAAAAGGCAAGTCCGGTCAAGGGCAAAAATGCAGCATCAAATGAGGGTGAAAGTTCAAAATCCAAGGAGAAGACACAAACAAAAGGTAGAAACAGCAAAGTTACAACTACTTACTCTTCAGAGTCGGAAGATATACCCATAAAGCCACCACCAAAACGCAAACCACCAGCAAAACCTAAGGCCACTGCTACAGTAACACCTGTGAATAAACCGTCAAAACCACAACCTAGAGTGAAGGCAACACCCGCAAGAGCTGCCAACAGGGGAGGAAATGCTAGAGGAGCAGCTAACAAGCAAGCAGAGTCAGCTGCTCAAAAGAAACTAAAAACAAAAAGCATTTTTAGCCCTGAAAACAGTAGTGAAAGTGATGATGCAAGTTCACAACCCCCAAAACTTAGCCCCATGAAGAGTACTGCAAAAGTTGTGCCACATAATAAACCAAAGCCTAAAGCAAGCGCAAAGGCAGAACCAGTGCCTGTGGCACCTCCTCCTCCTCCACCACCACCACCGCCACTCACCAAATCAAACAGCTCCACAACATCAACATCAGGATCATCTGTATCATCTGGTATGCTTTTATTTATTTGACTACTCCAACTCATTTTTTTTTGTCCTTTAAACCCATCAGTAAAAGCCATTGCAGGATTATTTACAGTGTACAAGATTAAGTATTTTCAGCAATTGACATTTGTTGTCAATATTTGTTACATCCCATAGAATTATAAAATAGTCATGAAAGGTCACGTAAAAAATTAATATTGAGAGAATGGTTGGTAATAATAATAATAATAATAGCTTGTATTTGTGTGCAAGCTGCGTTTGTAACCTGTGGCCGTAGGAATGTTCAGAATAACCAAATTTCTCGTGCTGAATTGAAGAAATGCAAGGGCAAATGTGTTCCGAAGGTCTTAATATGGATGTATATGACTTGAGGGTGATTATAATCGTACGATCTTTCCCTCTATGTTTGGGATTTTGAAGATTCAAAATTGAGTACAGAATTGAGTCTTAATTTTTTTGAGAGGTTAAACACCAGTTGCACAAAATAAAGAATTATGTGAATTTCTTCTAGCATGCATCCATTGTTTGTCCTTTTCTCTTACTCCAATTTCTATTTAATGTTTGAATTCAAAGAGATAATACGACAAGAATAATACATGCAACTGTATTCAGACTAACATTATCAAACTATTACATCAAATTACCAAAACAGTTAAATTCCATTTTAATTCAAGGAATGTGGATTTACAAAAATACCATAAGTGCTTCATTTGTATTGATACCATAAAGGTAAATTTGGTTGGGTTATTTACAAAAATGTACATTTTTTATGTAGAATTAATCACAGAATAAAAAGATGTGTTTTCTGTTAACTGTAGAAATAAGTTATCTTGAACTTCGGTAAGGAATCTTGAATCTCAATTCCTAGATAAAAAGCTATAAATTTCTTATTTTGGAATGAATTTCAAATCATTACATCAACTCAGATTATTACAAGTAAATAGATAACAATTGAAATTTCAATATAACCATACATACTGGGCTTGATTTCTGCATACATATATCTCTGTCAAATTCAAATACCACGCTATTATTCTGTAAAATTTGTGTTAGTTGTTTAGGAACATTTATTTACTAATAACTTCATAATTTGAGTCATTGTATGTATTCATGAAACTACTTTTAAAGAAAAATTTATTGTTTTGTTTTCCAACAAGATGTCTTTCAGTACAGATTGCTAATATAACAAGAAATGGTTGTTGGAAAAGTGTTTTGTAAGAGAGCAAGTAAATGATACTCATTTTAATTAAATTTTTATTTAAATATTCTGCTAGTTTCAAAGGGCTTGAAAATGTGCGATATATTGTGAAAAAATGTGAGTGTAAACCATTTGATATTGTTTTATTTCTATTTTAATATTAATTTAATGTTAAGAGATTTGTAAATGGTAACTCTACTATAAATATTTTTGTTTCATAATTCCATTCACAATGTAGTGTTGGTAAACCATATAATTCCAATTACATGTATTGCTTTTGAGAAAAATCATCTGGTGGAGATTGAGAAATTCTGACTACAATTAACTTTCATGGGATGTTGATGTAAGTGATAGTTACGGCATTAAGAATTACAGTTCTATGAATTCTCTCACTTAACCAATTTTTCCCAAGTGTTTGTTTAGGACAGACATGTACAGAAATCAAGATATATTTTCATCACCTTAGACTTGAACTTTCTTTCCCATTTGTTTTCTCTGTAAATCACCGCTTTTATTAATTTCTACTAACTATTTGTATTGACAAATCTAGTACATTAATGTTATCAGTTAAACCAGAAGATTGGAATTATCCTGAACTTTTAATGTTTCATTTGAAATTATGTTTGCCATGTTGAGGATGAACTCAACATACATGCAAAGGGTTAAAGTCCAATTTTTCTCCCATTGGTCCTAAACATTGCACTTAATACTAAATGAAAACTTTTGTATTTCTTGCACAATATAATGCGAAAACTGAGGAAAAAACAACAAAAAGCTACTTAAGACCTTCATCCCTCATGTATTAAAGATTTATGATATAATAAGTAAAGTATGATATGATAATAAAGCAAGTAAAAATTTGCATTACTATTTTCTTTATTTACACACATTAAAAGACAGTAACAACTGTGTGTGATGTTTGAGAGATTGGAAACTGCATTTACTACTCAGAAAGAAAACAAAAAATTTTCTTGGCATTTACTCTGTGAATCACTGGGAAATTTGAACCAAATCCGGACAAGATAGGAGTTGTCAACCCAAGAAATACAATAATATTTGTCGTTAATGTGCTTTAATTTCTTTCTTATATTTATTTTGTTATGGTCAAGTTAGTTATTTGGCTGTGAATGGTGGAATAATTAACTTCTTGTAACTGATGTTATCTTTGAGAACTAAATCATCATTAATTTATATGTTTAGTTGTGACAATTAATTGTCTTGCTTCTGCAATGCAACTTTTTTTAAAATTGTTTTTTGTTCAGTGTGATTACATCTTCATTAATGCACTTGGTATTATAAAATTCTGGAAATTATGTAATACTGATGGTGATGTTACTGTGTAAATTTATTGTTTTTGTAGAGAATAATGTTATATTTGAATGCCCTTCTTGTAGCTCCTTGTATTTGTCATTGCAGATAGCAGTTCTGATAGCGAGTCATCTGCAGAATCATCAGCTCCAGGAAAACCGGTGAAGAAAAAGCCATGCCCTGCCAAGAAAGCCACTGTCACTCCTGCCCCACAACCCAGCACATCGCGTGCACCACCAAGGACCCAGCCTCAGCCAAAAGCACATTCTTCATCTATGCCTGACCCTGTGGCAATGACCGAGAGCGAAGGAGAAACCACCAAACCAGTAGTAGTTACTCGAAAGTCCACAAGATCTTCAAGTGCGCGCCGAAGTAAACATCTAATCGGGAAAACAAGTGATACAGAATCTGAAACTGGTTAGTTCTTTCCAAAATGTTTTGTTTATCTTTTGGCACTTGCTAGTTTGTACACTAAAACATAGAAATGAATTTGATTTGAGTCTAACGTTATGTTATATAATGTTTTAAATCAGTATGTTTCAATTCCACTAAAGAAATTAACTCCAATTATAATACATCGGGTCTACCCCAATCAGGGTAGTGCGGGTAATGTGTCTCAACAATGGTATTTCTTTTTCAATCTGATTTTTCATACCACTTATCTTTTTTTGCAAATCATAAATTGCAATACATCAGTCGTAGGAGGCAGTATGCACTAAAGCGCAAGTTTCAGTAATATAATTAATATTTGGTGCATTCTGCAACTCTTTCATACATAATTTCATCCATGGAATAGTCTTAATAAATTCTACTCATACATTGGAAATTTCCAGATAAATTCTTTTGGGCTTCATGATTTGAGAATTTATCGGAACTTCTAATGCATTTGAGATATTGCTTGAGATGATTTTTTGGTGTGCAATGAAGTACATAACCTGCCTCCAACAGAGAAAGTTCTTTAATTTTAAAATGTTTACTATTTCATATCTGTGATAAAATCTGAATAAATGCAAAATTATTGTTAAAAATATTGAGTTAATGGTTTCATCTATGTCTAGTTGATGAAATTGTATCACTTTTAGATAATATCCCCAAACAAAGTGACTTCAATGAGCAGAATTGTAATTATGTATTGCATGCAAGCATTGTAACCCTACAAATGTTACCGATAACCATAATTAACATGCATTGAATCTGTTTAGTGTTATGCCGTTTCTGTGATGGAAATTTGTGTTTCTGTATAGAAGGAAAGTCAAAGGCAGCCCCTGCCAAAAAATCCGGCCCCAAAGGACCCATGGCACGCCCCAAAACAAAAACACGGGCAACAGCAGCTGCCGCTGCTGCTGTGGCCTCCACATCTGCTGCAGAACCAATTCCAAAAATTGTTGAAGAGGAGCGTAAATGCCCCATTGAAGGGTGTGATTCAATGGGTCACCTTAGTGGCAAATTGGAGAAGCATTTTACCATTGATGCATGTCCAATTTACCACAACAAGACAGCTCAAGAATGCAAAGTAAGTGACACAGGAGTGCATATGAGCTTTTTGCTTGTTTATTCATGTATTTATCTAGTATGTATAAACTGAATATGATGTGCATGAAGGAGAAAAACTACATTTAGAGTTTGGGGGCAAAGAAAGAGGCAATCTCAGCATGTGCTCAGTGGATGGAGCGTGGTATTGTGTATGGTATGGTTGTAAGAGAATACTCTTGCATGGTCATGACAACACGTTTAAAAACTGTATAATTGCCAAGGGATTTGCTATTCTTATTGATTGAAAGTGCCTGGAAGAAATCATATTTTTTTGTTATCCATGAAAAATTTATTTCAAAATAATTAAAATAAAAATCGTCATAATACAAGTGATGAAGAGAAAAGGATCTTTACTTTAAAATGCGTTTCTGAAAAAATTGCGATGAAATTTTTCGTTTGTTTAATAATTTAAATCTTGGAATTATATCAAAAGTAGCATACTCTAGAAAAGTGCTTCGTACTATTATTGTCAAGCTTACTAATGTAAACACACCTTAAAGGATCTGCCACAGAGAGCAAACTTGCCTTGTGGACTGGGCAGATCTCGTATTATAAAAGACTGCATCTTTTGCATGTCAGATGGCCTACTGTGAAAGAACAGATTATAAATTGTGGTGATGGACCACACAGATAATAATTTTATCTGAGAGTTTGTGGTGGAATTGCCAACGTTTTCTTCATCTCAATGGGTCTCCTCCTGTTAGTGGCCTTCATCAATATTTTCTTTTTTCTGAGGTTTTGAAGTTTTTCGAACTTTTCTCTGGACATTAAAAAATATATGAAAAACACTCCTTCCAGTAATTCTGTTCCGCTTATAGTACATGAAATTCATCTAACTCTTCTATGATTAATTTTGTGCTCCCCTATTCTTTTTTATGGTAAATTTGTTTTTCAAATTTTGTTGCCACCCTGATTAAGGGAAACCAAATCAAAAACCTGATAATAATGGTAGTCTAAGACTCTGAAAAACTTCAGTTTTCAGTCTTATTTGATGTTTTAGAATTATTATTAAACTGTGCAGACAATTGAATATCCAAAAACAACAAATAATTTGAGAAAAAGCAATGACAAACTAAAAAAATGTATAAAAATATGTGTAAAAATATTCAGTGCATTAGAATTAGTACTAAATAATAATTAATTTTGATTTCTTCTGTTTGTTAAAATAATTTCTCAGTGTTTGCTTTTGTAAATCAATTTTAATTTTTTAATATCATCCGGAAATGTATCCAGTTGCAATGGTTCAACTGGCAGTGTTCCAGCCTGTTGTTAAGTTTGACCCCTGGCCAGTTCGAATGGATTTTTTAGATGTGAAAAATTGATGGCACACATATGTATAATAAGTCATGTAGTAAAAGTTTCCCATGGCAGAATAAGCATTCAAAGGTTGTTTCAGGTTGCATCTGCCATTTGCTAGCAGTAAAAATAAACATCAAAATGCTCTAAGATGGTTAAACACTGTTCCTATTGAGTGTTTTAGAAAAGAGTACTATCTGCCAGGTTGTTGAGATCATAAGTATACACACACATTGAGTAAAGTGTTTAAAATTACATACAACTATCGATATTTTATTGATTTGACTGATCATACATAATTGTTTATATTTCAACTTTTGTCATCTCATTGCTTTAGTTAATTTCATAATCTTAGCTAACAAACTAATATATTAAATGAAACCAATACAAAGTTGTATTATAAAAAAAAACACTACTAAGTTTTTAGTTTTTAAGAAGTATTGTTCTCGGCTGTTTACTTACTTTTTTTCATTCTCTCTCACTCTCTTTTACATTGAAGAGTTTAAAACAAGTCTCAGAACCATTTCAACAATTTCAGTTCTTTTTTTAATTGGTAACGACAATGCTTTTTAATGCAGGGAATCAGAGCTCTAGATACTAAATTTGTAATCTTATTTCCATATATCTCACATAGTGTTGTAGAACAGAAATATTGCTGTAAAAACAAGTGAGGATTGAGCTAGATTTCTTTGAAATTAAGTCATCAAATTCCATACATATGAAATTATTTCAGGATATACCTAAACAACATCTGTATGTGGTTTTATTCTTATCGTATGTGCCTAGCATTACAGTAATAAAATATCAATGATGAAGTATGCAAGGCAATAATTTAAACAGACACACTAACTCATATTTTTGGATAAATATTGAACATACAGTATATAACATGAACTTTTAATATCATTCTTGATTTGATTGTGTGATCCATGCTAGATTTTCATGTCTATAAAAGATTTGTTTAATTTTGCCAGTCAGAAAATTCATTTTATTCTAATTACATGATTCTTCATATTTTTGAGGAATCGAGTATTATTTTGCTTATCTTGGAATTGCCTGGTGATACCTTAGCAAACCTGGATTTGTATGAGTATGAGAATAAAAAGCATCATTACCAAAGTTTTTGTTTATTGTGGTTTCATCCAATAAGGAGCTTATATCGCTACAGTGACGTTCCTGTGCCTGATTCAGGAACGTTCACACACCCGATTGGATGAAACTGTGAGCAATTGATTTACTTCAAACGCATGGTTAAATAAATCCTAGTATAGTCTTCATCAGCCATCGAACACTACTAATAGTAATATGTAAATAAAAAAAATGTTGGCAACATCTTTTTATTCTCATATTTGGAATGCCAACAAAACATAACCAATATTACATAAAGACTTCTTGATGTGAATAGATAAAGAAAGAATATGATTTTCTTAGGGAAACTCCTCCATCTGTTGAAGAATTTAATAATGTTAACTATGTTCCAAAGTTAATTGAAATGCTATGCAGAACTAACTTTGATCTACATAAGAATAAAAATCTGAAACAATTGACTACTATCAAAGTACATAGATACAGTAGGGCATGCATTTAACAACTAGATTTTTTATGCCTTTATCTGTTTGGGATTCAACACCATATTTGGTCAACAAATTTTAGCAAGGCAATATTACTTTTTTCTGTTATTTTGGTCACTTGTAGTATGCATGTTTGTTGTAGCATTTTAAAAATTGTATTTCATCATTGCTTTTAAGATGTGTCATGTAATATTCGTACTTCTTCTGTATTCCTTTCTAAGCATGTGCATGTAATGATATTTGTTAGAGTTCTACAACAACCAAAGTTTTGTACACATAGATGAACCCATAGTTGTAGGAATCTGGAGATCTGAATATTAATTCTAATATTTTGAATCTCTATATTTCAATACATGTACCCATATACATCTGTCTTTCCGTATGATTCATTTTAGGAATGGGCACAAGAAAGAAAAAAGCATGAAGATGACCGTCGGAAAGCATCAGCTTTAATGAGCAAGAAGTCTCCAAAAAGTCATATTACTGTTGATCAGCGCCACTATCATATGAAAATCAAGGAAACACGATCCAAATATAAACCTCAGCCTCCTGAGCCAGAAGAAGCTGCCGCTGCGGATGGCAAAGAACGTGAACCCCGGCTTTCCAATTTGGTACCAGATTATGATCTCAAGCTGTTCCAAGAGGCTCAGGCATTGGCAAGTGAAAAAATTGTAAGTACTAAACATTGTGTATGTTCTTGCAACATACATTTGAACAATTTTTCTGTGGTGGAGGATTATTGGAAATGGACTGTGGTGAAATAAAATAAATAATGTGATGAGGTTCCTTTTCTTTATATGGTATTAACATGATCATTATGTTATTTCTTGTTAGGAAGAGTGTCATAATGAAGTTGATGTTGAATTATCAGTGATCACAAAATCATTTACTGTAATGATAATAATTTCTTGAACTCTTAAATGATTTGGTAAAATGACTCTTGACTTTCGATGAGGAGTGAACCCAAGTGTTTCATTCTTGATGTCAAGAGCAAATTTATCACGACAATTGTTATAGACGAGTACTTTGTACATATTACCTTTTGGAATGATAAAATTATTCCATTTCTTACTATACAAATTATTTTAAAAAGTGTACCTAATTATTTAATGGATCTTGTAAAATTACTTGCTGTGATCCTTCATTAGATATTTTATTTCTGTTTGAATAATATTTAGCTTGTTGAAGCAGATTTTACTGTGATCACTGTTGTACTAGAGTTACCATCAACTAAACTGGAAGATGGCTGAAAAAATAATTTGTTCTATACCTTTTAATGTCATTTACACATTGTCCACTCAGTATTCTTTGTACTACAATAATTTGTTAAGTTGATTTCATTGATGCTTTGCACAAGAAGCATATTTATTATAAGAGCCAGTAAATGATGTTGCCTTTGGAAACTTATCTTGCCTTAAAACATGCTTTTTATTTATTTATTACTTTTGTAAAATTTTGAATGTAAAAGATATTAAATCATGTTCGAGTTATGTGAAATTTACAAAAATTCGAGTAAGGTTTTGAAAACTTGTGGAAATTTAACATAATAACAATATATGATACAGTAAATTTAACACGATACTGTTCTGTTTGTAATTGAGACTTAAAAATAGTTGTGAATTTATTTTTTGTCTTATTTGCTTTCTTTTATGTCTTCTTTTGGTCTGCTGTAACAGTTTCTTCTAATTTGACATTTTATCTGTCACATTTGTGATGTAGTAACTGTCAAACAGCTTTACGTAATTGGCAATATCACTTGTAGGCTGAAGGGTCCATTTCTTGTGCATCTCTGAAAGTATGCTACTTTATTTTCGTACATGATCCTCCCACAGCATTAATTTTGTTTACTTAGTCATTCATTCACTTCTTCCCCCTTTTGATGCAAATGAATAAGTGCATATATCTTATGTTTCTGGGAAAACCCCTATTTTTACTGCCTAGAAACAAAACAAGTAGCCAGTGCAGCATTTATATATTCGATTATATTCTAACATTGGTCATGAACCAGGTTGGATGATGGCAACTGCTGTGTAAAGTATGCGTAATTATTATTAATGTGTGAATGAAGTCATTTAGTGACTCTTTATAACATTTCTGACCTGCAGTATTTAATTTCATTCTTGTATATGTGTACATTCCATCCTTTAACTTCATAAATGTTTGCAAATTTCTTGTGTGTAAGGATAGTTGGAAGATTGAGATCTAATGTCAGTTTTATATTTTGCTTCAAAACATGTGGGATTGGATTGACATATTTGGATTCAGTGTCACTCTTTAACAGATTTCCTGCTGATAAAAAGTTTATGAATGGATGTTCTGGATTTGGTAATCATGCTGATGTATTCTTGTACAAAACTGGAAGTCTTCAGACGAAAACATAACATGTCATTACTTTGCTAATTCTTGGGATTTTCAATTTGATATCATATGTGTATTCTCATTTTATATGAGAATTTTAATGTTTACTACATGCAATTGTATGCTCTTCAACTTTTATCTTCTGATTTCTACAAGTGATTTTAATGTTTGTATTTTAAAATAGTGGGTACAGAAGATCGTCAAACACAAACATGTAGAAGGCGTTTGAGTCTTTTAGGTAATGTGTTTGCATGGACTCTTATTGTATTTGCTGCAAAATGTTCTTCATATATGTGTCAAAACAATAGGTGCCTATTGTTGTCAATAATACCTGGTTTTCAGGAAGATAAGATGTGTTCATCAATGCCTACATGTTATATCAACACAGTATTTCAAAGAATCCAGATAGAGAATGAATTCAGCTACATAGACATACCAATCTTAATTAATTTTCTGCATTCACCCTACCAACCTATATGCAAAAAAAGGAAGCCTACTGATTAAGAAGATGAAATCTAAGAAATGATTAGGGTGGCACTAGAAATGTTGGATTGTACAGGAACAGTATTTAAAAACAAAAATAAACTTTGCTGATTGTATGTAGTAGCAATAAGAGAGTGGAGTGAAGACAGTGAATTAATTTAGTGAAACAATTCGCATCCACAACCCATGGACCGCTTATTCGAGTATCAAGGAGTGCAAGACACAGTGACCTAAAACCACATTTGCATGTGGATAATAAATGGAATATCATTGTTTTTATTTCTGCCTGGAACAAATGTCTACTTTTGAATGTGAAATTAATTTGAGAGATTTACTGGCTGCACATTTCCATTATATAGGCTATAATTTTAGATATCAAGTGCCGTTTGATGAAGTATATTGAAAATACGAGGCATGGCTTTGAAACATTTGAAGAAAGCATCACGCTCATTTGCAAATTGTTTTCTGATGTGAAATGTGCGTTAATAATTAACATTCATGTTGCATTAGAAAACAATTTTTTTTTTTTTCCCTTGTAGTCCTTTGTGCTTCCTTTCTTCATATTAAGACTGAAATTATATGAGGAAAATTTAACAGTAATAAGATAATGCAGAAGTCAAGAAATGGATGCATTATATGTAGAATGATAAATGGTGTAATTGGTTTATAATGTCTCAAATAGATGTAGATTAGGAGTTCAGGAGAACCAAAAAATAGATGACACATGGAAGATGATGGCATCTCCATGATCTCGGTCTTTTTAAGTTTGAATATTGAGTGACATTGAACAAGTTTTGACTTTTTGAAAATTATTGTTTCATATGTTCAAAAAAATTATTGTTTCATATATCTGAGCTTGAATGAATCTGAATTAAAAGAATTATTTGAATTAAAAGATTCACTGGTTATTTGGGAATAAAGAAGCACAAATGGTGGACGCACAAAAGATGGTTATAGAAAACGGCCATGTACATCTTGCAGTGCTAAAAAAACTAGATAATTAAGCTTTGCGTGGACAAGTTTGCAATATCAATCATTTGTAGAAGTGACTATATGATGAAAAGTTGATGATTGTGAAGAAGTGCTTCTCAAAATATTCTAATCATATAAGTTGTGATTTTGAAAATATGTGTCTGCAGTCATTTTTAAATTCTTTCTTTTCATTTGACAGGTCTTCATAACAAGTTGGCATTTTGTGGTCAAGTTCAAATAATGGAACATGATGAACATCAAATTTTATTTTTCAAGAGATGATTTTTATGTGCAGTTTTCATTTAAAGTGAAAAAATGACTTCAGTGTAGAAATACTTTCATTTTCTATCAAGTAGTAAATTTACAATTGAGAAATGTTTAATTATGAAGAAACGTCTTTAATAATGATCATGTTATGCAGAATTTTTAATTTTTGATAACAGATCTGTGCATATTGAATATATTATGTACATTGCAGTTATCGTACTTATTCAGTAAATTAAATCCAATGAAAACAATAATAAAGAAAAAATTGATAATGTGCAATTAGAAGGCAATAACAATACACACAAGAAGATGACCTAGAGGAAGACACAGCAAAAGAAAAAATGTCCATGAAGAAGAACGAAGATAATCCTGGAGAAGAAGAAGAAGACAATGAAAAAGGTGTTGACATAGAAGACGCCAATGAAGAAGAAGAAGAAGAAGAAGAAGAAGAAGACATCTACACTGAAGAAAAAGAAGATATCAACAACAAAGAAGGCAAAGGAGCTGACAATGGTGATAACAAAGGAGGAGGAGGAAGAAGAGGCCATAACAATGAAAGAGAATGTGACATCAAAGGTAAAGAAGTAAGAGGAGGATGATAAAGAAGCAGGGTCGGCCTTTTTAGGTGAAGTAGTACTCTTTAAATTTATTTTCCTTGACACCTACTACATGTTGGATTTAATAGAAATGTAAATGTAGTTTTGATGGCATGTGCATGGAAATACTGCGCAGTTGAAATACACATAGGCACGGACAAGTGTGCCACCAACCCCTCTGGCCACAGAAGTGAAGGAAGCCGCCTTTTAAAGTGTCTCAGTATCCAGGGTGTTGCTTGTCTCTGTGGTTACTATGACAACTGTGATGTAACCCGTGATAACAGCATGTACTCCATGCTGCTCCTTTCGTTCTGGTGAAGTAGTGGCTTAAGAAATACGATTCTTCTTCCAGTATGATATATCACTTTAATAGTGCTGTGGTGTTTCAAATAGGAATCCTGTGTATGATATTGTGTGAATTTTATTATAAAAACCATTTCCGTGATGGAAAGACAAAGAAAGTCTGCAAGGAAAGGTTAGGTACCCTACTGAATTTCTGTAAATATCATGTACAGAAGTTAAAATATTTCAAAAAAAACTGCAACCTTAGTTTCAAACAGTTGTGGTTAAAGGAATTCCAATGGTTGTGTTCTGGCCATAGTCATGGCCATTCCGATGGCAACGTTCGGAACCAAAAAGTATTTGCCGCTTGGTTGAGTATAACTCAATTGTTGCAAAAACATGGTAGAGCATATAAAATGAATTAATAGAGTGCATTTCTAACTACATCAAAGATTTTGTACAAAGAAACTTTGCAATGTCTAATTATTTATGTTTAATTTATGACATACATAAGATACACAGGTATCACAGTGCTTCATTGAAAGATATTGCAATTGCAGCCTTGAGGACTGAAGGATCAATTTGGTGTACAAGAAATAAGCGATTTCAATTACTAAGATTAGAATGTGTAAATGTATATTTCTCTATTTCTTCACCTGTCTTCACAGCAATGAATCACCATTGCAAAGAAGAAAAAGAAGTACATAACGAGGATACAGAAGTATGAGAAGACAACAAAGGACATAACAATGAAGGAGGAGGAGACAATGAAGAAGAAAAGGCAAGTGCTAAACTTGTCTGAATCAAACATGATCCCTCTAATTAAAGCTAGATTACAACAAACTGTGATGTATTTTCCAAACTTGCAGATTCAGACTTCTCTTGGCCCTGGTATTAGATCTAATTTATTTCTCACCGAAATGGTCCTCCACAGAATTTGATGTGCCTTTGTCATTGTGATTTTCGCAAAGTAGTGTCTGCCAAAAGTATAAGGACAAACCCTTAAAGTAGTATTACACAGTGTATTTAAAAAGTTCCAGGACTGCTGCTCGTACAAAACTACAAACGATGCTAACTGCGCAGCAAATGGAACCACATAGCAATATCCTTCTCTCATGGCCACCTGAAATTTCATTCATTATTTGACCAGTTTCAACGTTCAGTTGTGTGAAGATTATGTATGTACTAATGTCATTGTGAAGATAAGGGAGCAACAAATAAACAGCGAATTGCTGCATGCAGATATTTGATTGGCTTGGCTGAACAATATCAAAATTTGTTGCAAAACAGTCTTACTGGAGATAAAACTTTGTGTCTACAGTATGGTTCGGAAACAAAACAGCAGAGTTCTGAAGGGTCCATTGTGACTGGAACATTATACAGGCATTTTAATCAGCATCTGCAAAGAATGCGGTGTGTGCAGTCGGATTTGCTAGACAGTGGCAATTGGTGTCTCTTGCACAATGCATTGTTTCAATGTCCATCATTGTGCAGCAATTTTTGCCAAGAAGACAGGTAGTTAGCATCAAACACCTTCCATAATCTCCATATTTATCCCCTCCCAACTATTTTTTCGTTCCCAAAGTTGAAATTGAAGATGAAGAGGGAACGGTATGAGTCGTAGAGGCGATTGATGCAACAGTTGCAACAGAACTAAACAGTATTGAGAGAGGGACATTTCAGAAGGCGTTTAAAGACCTGTACACATATTGCAAGCATTGTATCGAATTACAGGGAGACTATATAGAAGCTTAATAACAAATATATTTATATCCTCTGTGTGATATTGCCTGTATGCCACCAGTCCGTGAATTTTTTGAATATACTGTGTATATACAATAAAATTTCACTAAACCGGAATATGTACAAGCCGGAAACCTACCTTAACCGGAAAATTTCTCTGCCCTGTGAAGTTAAATGTCAGTATAGTTATCATAAAATGAAATCTTTCCAACTCAGAAACGGAACTGGTTTTCATGTCCTTAAGGGGAGAAAACCTTTATAAAAGGGAATTCTTATGAATTTAATGCAATTGGCAGAGAGATGTGAGATGTTCTTAATGAAATGAATTCCATCTGCAGGCTTGTTGTAAATTCTCCATCCCTGCGACACCCGATTTAGTTGTGGGAGCTGGTCATTGAAGGAGAGGGGCTTCAGCTGTCAATGTAGAATTCAAACCTTGTGGTCATTGGTATCTCAAGGTATAGGCTATAGGAGAATTCCCTCCCCTCCAAACCCTGTGAGCATGGGAAGGTGTATGGTCAAGGCTTCTATTCATGTCTCCCTGCCCCATGATGAAAACCACAACCCCTCTATGAGATGCTCATTGCTCAAGGTCATGTTAGGGTATCAGAAAGTCATAGTACTGGGTTGTGATGCATTGTGCATTGAAAGAGTCCAAAAGCTGTCCAAATACAGACAGAAAGGTGTGTATTTTTCAACTCAGAAGCTGTCAATGAAGAGTGTTTAATATTTGTTTATTGGTGATTTCTTTCATAAATACATTGTATTATTATATTTTGATAATTATAATACACACATGTAATTTACTACTTTCAGGGCAGAAACATTAATATCACAAGTGTTATAAAAGGACTTAAAATGCAGGCGAAAATGAATGTTAAACCAATGGTGGTATCAAAGCACTTACTTTCTCGCTGTTTTGTAAGTTTTGCACTTTTCGAAAATTCAGAGTGACAAACAAAATAAGATCTGTGCCAATTAGAAGCGCCCTTTGCAGGGGGCCCTCTGCTTTGCCCTCTGAGGAGGAGAATTGAAGAAAAACTTGGAAACATTTTTGAGAAAAAAATACAATATATTGCCTGCACTTCAAACAAGCATTATGCAAAAACTTTTTTCTCAAAAGAAAAGTACATTACCATCTTTAAAGAGATTTCAGAATTTTTTAAACATTTGGAGGCATTTTTAAGAAAATAATTGTTTAAAATAATTATTTAAACGTTGCCTAAGTTTAACACAAAATAATGCGGAAACTAGTATATTCCAAAAATTGCACACAACTAATTTGAAGATCTAATTTAATTAAGGAAATATATACACCCATGCGCACAGTAAAATATGTCTAAACCGGAATCTGTACAAACCGGAAACCTGGCTTAAACGGAAAATGTCTTCGGCCCGTGAGGTCAAATGACATTTACACAGCATTTAACGGAGTCTGTCCAACTCGAAAACTGAACGGTTTTTCATGACCTGCAGAGGCATATAACGGAATTTCTGCGATTTTAATGCAATTGGCAGAGAGTTGCGGGAAACAGTTCATGGAATGAATGCACCTTCAAGCCCGTTTTAATTTCTCTGTCCCACTGATATGAGTTTCAGTCGTGGCAGCCGTACATTGAAGACGTCGAGCTTCTGTTCGCATGGAATTCGACCTTGTGCTCACTTGTCCAAGTCTCGGCCCAAGAGGAATTCCCTCTCCCGGATCTCTGAGCGTGGGAAGGTTCACGGACATCGCTTGTATTCACGCATCTACCGGCTCCGCGTTGACAATCGTAACTCTTCGGCCAGAACCGCATTGGTCAAGGCCTTGCGAGGTTATCAGAAAGACATACTACTATGAATTTGTGACATACTACTCGCATTTTGTGTGGAAAGAATGAGCGAGTAGTCCGGTTGCAGCCACTAGGTAGTGAGTGGGTGTGTTTTCATGAGTTTCACAACAAGTTTAAAAATTGTTGAAAAAAAAATTAAACCCCAAATATTAAAAAAAGCAAAAAAAAAAAAAAAAAGTAGATGAATGTCAGAAAAAATTATATTATTTTAGTGCACAAGTTATAAAGTTTTTGCTTTTAATTGTCTCAAGTATGTTTAATATTCATTTAGTAGTTATTTCTTCCATAAATATATTGTGTTAATATATTTGTATAATATAATAATATATAATAATTGACATATAATAATAAAATCTTGTAATTTACGAGTTTCATTACTAAAATATCAATAATAACAATCAATATAAAATGGATAACCTTGCATAAAACGGAAATCTCCGTAAACCGGAATAATATTTTCTCCTGATCTATTCAGGGTTAGACAGATTGTACTGTGTATAATATATAACAGTACTGTCGTATAAAAACACAGAAAATATTGAATTCTTGCAATAATGGAAATTAGGGTTCAACGAAAATGAGAACTGTGCCATTTTTTAGTGTCCTTTGCGCTGAGGAAAAAGTTTTAAAAAAATTACTTTTTAGAAAATTATGGAAAAATCAATTCTCCATGTATAGTATCTTCCACAATCAAAATATCCGTTTCAAACTCTTAGGACCTCTGCAAGATCGATTGGGGAATATCAAGTTTGGGGAAAATAGTCTGAACGGTTCAGACGCTAGCGTCGAACACTTACAGACGTTTTGCGGATAGCCCTTTTTTCGGCGTCAAGGGCCCACAGAATGTGGATTCTGACTACACAGTTTGTTAGAGGAATTAATGTACTACATTATAAGAACAAGATTCATCCACTTTTGCGTTGTAAGGGACTCACAATATGTGTTTCTCTATCGAAATTAATTTATAATGTAATTTAAATTATTAATTTAGGTAAGTTTCGACAGAGAAACTCGAGGTCTCAGGAAAGGCCCTTTTTTTTAAGAACGCGTGAGATCTTGGTCACGGTCCTGGTCCCATCTTTTTCAGTACTTTTTGCCCGAAGGAAAATGCCATTCTTCGGAATTTGATCGAGTCAGATGTTAAGCACGGTTACCAGACATTTGTTTCCCAATTTTTTAAATGAAAAGGACAATTTAGATTTTTATACTCCACAATGTAGACAGTGTTCACAACAATTCCAAACCATTAATAGTCTCTAAAAAGCATCTCATGCGTCATTAAAAATGAAAGCTTCCGATTGGATAACCCCCAGCACTCCCCTTCATTGTCCACCAAATAGCGAAAATAAATTTTTTATCACAATAAGCGTAATGATCTATTATGCAGGCCATGTATTTGTGTAAAAATGAAGATATTCAAGATGTATTAGTCCCTTTAATGAATTAAATTACTTGAAAAATCCGCCGGTATTATTTTCAATTGAACTGGATAAAAAGGAGGACATTCCATGTAAATTTTAAAAAAAGCGAGAGGACAGGAGGCTAAAGAGGAACCTCCAAAAGGAGGAAAGATGGCAACCCTGCTGTTAAGTCACTGCTATAATTTCCGTTGATCGTAATGAAATGGTCGCGGCAGTCTGGCATTAACATGGCGCAAGATATGAATTCAATCATCGTACCACAACCTTTTACACCATCCAGAGTTGGTTTAATTTGACACCGTGCTCCTGTACCAATTTATATTCTTTACGTGTCACACGTACAAATGACACTTCTTTCATTTCAATATTTTCGAAACCTCCACCATATGGGCCACTGAAAGATTTAAACGTTTTAAACGTTCGCCAATTCCAAAGATTCGATTGTGTGATCCTTCCTCAATATCACACAGTTGTTCGTTGTTTCTGCGCGCTGAATAACTGTGATTTCAAGTTTGCATCCTTGTCACTCGTGTGTCCCCTTGCGAAGTGTAATGTTGAACTTTGTTTCTCAGTAGCACTATCCACTACGTACGATCCGTAAAATAAAATCAAGAAGATATTGTATACATACCACCTTTCGCTAGCTCGATATAACTCACTTTACTCACAAGTGAAGTCTTCTAGGAATGTTCGCCACAACAATAGCCATCCATGTACTGTAGTGCCACAACAATCACTACGTGTCGCACAACAATGCACAAAATGCATGGCCAAAGCTGTAGGCATGGCAGAAGGTAGAATTACAGGAACGGAAAACTCGGGAGTAAATGACAACCCCACTTTATACGTAGCGATTTCAAGACGACCCCAAGTCTATTTCGGTGCGAAGTTCATTGAAAAGGAGTCTATTTCGATTCTGAGGTATACTATATAGTAATAAAGATACTATATAATTCATTATAATTATTTCTACTTTAATACTTTAAACTTAGAGTTCCTTCACCACGACGAGCACCGCCTCCAGATCAACTGACGAGATTTAAAAATAGCGTATTACAAATTGCTCCGCATTGGCTATAAGTCCCTGGATACCTGGCCCATGACATTCTTTTGGAGAGGTCAGTTGACCGTTATTTCTCGAATGCAGCTCTATTAATTTATATTTCCTCTAATGAATCAAAGATCCATTAAATTGAAATAATTCATCAATCGAATTTCAAATTTGAAAAATTACACATTTTGAATCGATAGTACCTTGATTTTTTTAATCTGTTTGCTTAGAGAGTGCAATCATTGCATTAAATTCCTGCATTCAATTGTAATGAATAGTAAAGAATTTAAATTCATTCCGAATCTCGGTTGTTTGATAGAACAAATCTGGAAAACAGTTTCACATGTAGCCACTATTTCTCGCCTCACCTCGCTCCACTTCAGCTAGCACGTGTACACTTTCGGGATTCGGAGAGGAAGTTACTTGATTCCAAATTGGTTTATGTGTTGTGTTTAATAATTAACTTTTTGTACCTTTTATTTACATGCAATTTATACAATTTTCTTTCTACAGCGTTTCGAATCTCATATTTTTGGATTCTTCTTCGGGTAATTTATTTATACATCTGACCCTATTATCAATCAACGTGGTTAAAATGACATTTACTTGAATTTTACGGAACTATTTTATTACGCGTGTACTTAAAAAAAGTCCGAGAAAGAATGTATATTGCGAACTTGCAGCCAATCAGCAATTTCCTACTCACGTGTCAATGTTTACATCCACTTCTTTCTGCCACGGGATAATGAATAGGAAAGTTTGCAAAACGACGGAACAATGAGTCGCATGGGGTTGATTGTTGTGTTTTGAGTCGTGTTCAAACTTGTATTGTATGTACTTCCATTTATTTAGACCTGTACGTGTCGTAAATGAGCTGTTACGGTGTCATCCGGGAGCTTATACCTCACTACAGTGACGTTGGACCTCCCGATTGGATGACACCGTAACAGCTGATTTACGTCAAGTGCGGTTCTAAATAAATCGAAGTATAGCCAAGACTGTGGTCACGTTGTTTGTTAGCAGGGATAGAATCTGAAGTGCTTGCTATGTTATCTTGGTCACGAAGTTTAATATTCCGGCAGTGTTGCGATAGTATAACTTAGTTGGCTACCATGCGAGACTAAATGGTCTCTTTGGGAGATTTATTTATTTTTACTACGAGACCATATGGTCTCATGCGTTTGCTGATCTCTATAAAGAGAGTTAACAGCTGAAAAACGTTCCCGGGAGTCCATACGTTTTTGTAAATTTTAATTCTATATTCTATTTAATAAATATTGGTAAAAGTTTTAATGATCTAGCATTATAGAAATGCGTCAATTACCGTTGGCACGGAGACGTACGCAAAAATCCTGTACGGTACCGAGGTGTAGTATAGCGAGAATGCGCTTGGCAGTGAACGTGTTACGTAAACCAGTGCTTGAAAGAAATGACTCTTTCACTTAGTGATGTTTATCCACGAGCTATCGTATGGCTGTATTTGTTACAAAGAATTTCAAAGGGAAAATTTCACTCTGGAGGACGGGAAGGCCACAAGCGTCAGCTACGCAGGAAAATATTGCTGCAATGGGGAAAATTCTTGGCGAAGGCAGCGGAGTGGCCTAAAAGCATGTGGAGGATGGAGGATACCTTTGGCGTACATGCATTCAATTAATCTAAATGCAGCAAATTCATTTTATTCTGCGTGTTCATTTGCACATAAAGAAACTGTGTTGTCTCTGGGTGCCGGAAGTGCAGATGACTGGCAGGAAAGGCTGCTGCCTGACGGAAGAGCAGATGACACGAGTTGTGATTTGATGCCGGGTGATACTAAAACAATTTCTAAGGGACAATTTTCGTATGTGAAAAACGTCCTGACAGGCGACGAGACATGGAGGTACCAGTATGACGTGCCGGCTAAGACTCGAAGCAAAGTTTAGGTCATTGAAGTTGACGACTCGCCCGTAGCTATCAGAAAATCTCGATCAGTAAAGAAGAAAATGGTAACTGAATTTTTCAGATCGAGTGAAATTATGGGGCGTGTTTTGGTCACACAAGGTTGGTTATGACAGTCGCAGATAAGTGGTACACTGAGCAGTGTCCGCTTAAATTGGTCCAATCTTTGAAGAACCTGCGACTAAAGTCAACAATGGGCCTTCCTGGATCTTCCATGATGAGAACGCTCCCGCTCACCGCCCCAAAGCATGCAGCGAATATTTGATGACTACAGGACTGACACTTCTTGAGCATCTTCCTTGCAGTCTAAATCTTGCTCCCTATGACTTAGCACCATTCCCACATGTGAGCAGAAAGTGAAAGGAATGGGGTTTTCCAATGATGAGGGCCTTCTAAGGACTTGGGACAATGAATATGCTTGACTCTGTAGTGAGGTAGAACTGATTTAGAGATGGGTTTGTAAAGATGGAGAGAGTAACGAATGTGCTTCGGAAATTACTTCGAAAAATTTAATAAATGAAACTGTATTGCAGAACATTCCTGATATCTTTTGTACAAAATAAATGTATAAGATAATAATGAATAATTAAAAAATGAATGAATAAGATTGGTAATTACATTGATAATGAAGAATGCATGATATTGTTGCTTCAAAACATTTTGAAATACTGGTTCAAAAGTTAGAGGAATGAAGATGAAACAGAAATATAATTCCAGAATATCTTCAACACTGGCCGAGCCAATTTTTGAAGAAAGTATGCTTTCAGATGTGTTAATTGCCCTCTCAGAGGGAGTGATATTTGCTCCCTTAGTCTGTTTACCAGGAATTTCCTGGTGTAAAAGACTCTTTAGGACGGGAAATTAATTTGACAGAAAACATACTTACTCGTCATGTCCAATACAATAAGGTAAGGACAAGTCATCTCATCCCCGTTTAGTTTTCAAAACAACTTGATGAGAAACTCATCAAGTCATAAATGTAAAGAAAATTCTCAAGATGAGTTCCTTTATCATAGCTGGTTAAGAGGTTAATATTCTTAATTTTCAAGTCTAACAATGACAAGTAACCTCTCAGTTTTTATGTTCTTGGCTGACTGCACCCTGTTTATTGTTTGTTGATAATTTTCAGACCTGCTTAAATAACTGAATGGTACTGATCCTGAGTGAAGGAATTGGAGAGTAAATTAAATGTTCAGTATTGTTTGCCATTGCAACTTGTAATTACTCCATACATCATAAGCAATATACAATGAAAACATGATTAAGATGCAATTATATAAAACATCGAGGAAGAGTGATATGATTTTTAGTCACTCTCCATTTTGTAACAGTTTTATTTGGGGTAAAATGTGTGAATTTATACTTCTTTGGATGAAGTGAATATCTTTTTCAGATAGTTGATAATTCATCTCTAAACATTGCCGTTGTTAACTCTTATAATGTTACTTTTCTGATGTGATTGTGCCATACGAATAGAATTATTTTCTTGTAGAAAAAATTTAATTTTAAGTTTAAAATCTTTTCTTAATTGTAAGCTTGTGTAACTGTTGAAGAAGTGCTACAAGTTCAAATTTTATTGTTTAATATTGTTTGTATCATCATTAAGGCGCAATCTTCTTGCAAGTAAAATTACTTAGTTCCTAATTGATTTGGTATTTTATATTATTTGTACTACTTAAAATGTTGGTAAATGTAGAATTGAAAAATGAGAAAATTTGTTTAATACTTTTATATTAGGTACTTTAAAGTATTTCAGAGCTATGAATAGGGGTGGATTTTTATGACCTCAAACATTGCCAAAAATGATCAATAAAATGCTCTTAAAATGCTTTAAAATGCCCTATACACGAAGAAAAATAATGTAAAAAATTTGATCAAAACCACTTCAGATGAATAACTCAAGGTGTTGGATAAGTTACTGAGGTAATCGAGGCTTCTTCCTTTTGTTCAAGTGAACTCGGTTTGCAAATTTTGGGTTTGGACTGTTCTTCAAAAAAAAATCTCTGCCTTTATTTATTGCGAAATCGGTCGAACTGAGAATGGTGCCTATAAGCATCACAGGAACTTTAGATTACATAGTACTGACAACAGCTGACATTTCAATATAGGAGCGAAGAAATCGAATAGGCTACACAGGAATCCTGTGGTGAACATTTGTTGCACCTCTTAAATATTATTTGAAGCAAGTACCAATAAAATAATATTAAAATCGATGAAATCAGCAAAAAATGCAGCAAAAATGACATACAATGGTAAAAAAAAATCTATGAAAAATGCAACAAGAAAATGACAAAATGGGTCATTTCATTTTGCCATATTATAAAATGAATTTCTATACGAAACAGCATTGTTCTAAAGTAAAAAGAAAAAAATGACATTTCATTAAAATCTTCCCCCTAGTTATGAATAATTGAAGTTTAAGTAGATGTGTATTTATTTTATGCTAAATGATAAGTTTCAATGGTATGTAAATGTTCAGAATTATTGGATACTTGTGACAAACAGTTTAGTATTGTATTACATAGTGGTGGTTTGAATTTTTTTTGTACTTAAAGAAACTCAAGAATAACTTTAAAAACTGTATTTATTTATTTATTTATTTATTTATTTATTGGGGGGGGGGTGCGTGTAAAAGGGAATAAGTCAAGTTTTTGTCCAGAACGAGTATGCCAGAACATTGCTTTACTACAATACAATCATTCTGTATATGGGGGTAAGTGACATGTCAATTTTGTCAATAAAGTTTAATGGCAAAATTGAAATGTTACTTATTCCCCTATACACAATTATGGTATTGTAGTAAAGCCTGTTCTAGCATACTCGTTCTGGATGAAAACTGACTTATTCCCTTTTACCTGCGCACCAGCCATTTATTTTAAATGGGTGTTCAGCTCTTAAGTACAAAAATACTTAAGTGTTGCCTGTTGAATAGAGTGACAAAGGTATAGATTTATAATGAATATACTTTTTTCTTTCTTTTTTTTTTCAGTAGTTTTCATTTTAATGCATATCATTTTAAATGTTGAAAACAATTATAAAAAAACACATCTCAAAAACAATGTTCAATTCATAAAACAATATTGTACTTATTTTCTTCTGTGTTCAAGTGTTCTTTTTATGCAAATATTAATGTGCAATTTTTTTCTTACACCTAAAACTGAAATAATTACCCTAAAAATTAATGGAATGAAAGTCATTGGGAAATATGTATAAAATGGTATAAACAAAATACAACATATACACTTTAAACACATTAAACTGTTGTACAGATTTGTAATGTTTGTGTTCAGTTTGGAAGGAAGCAGTACATGCAGGGCTGGATTAAGCTGGATGTAGGTCCTAGGCACTTTCTTTTCGTAGACCTCAGAAAAAATTAGAGGCCCGTATTAAACTATTCTTATTAGACTTTTTTGGAATTTTAAAAACAGTAATTTAGAGGAATACAGATAAGAAAATTCATTTGAAATTTACATTGTCTTATGTGAGTGAAAGATTTCCCCCTTTTTTTTTTTTTTTTTTTTTTTTTTTTTTTTTTTTTTTTTTTTTTTTTTTTTTTTTTTGGTGCTTAACCTTCATTTTAATTGTAATTTAAAACCAGTACATTTATTTTATACAATTTGGTTTTAAAATAGAACTGTATAATTTTGAAACAAAAACATATTTATTTGAAAATACTTCAAGGAAGCAATAAAACCTAAAAATAATAGACCAATAAGCAAATTTGGCAGAACGAATTACAAAAGAATTTAAATAGAGCAAAATAAACCTTAAGAATTGTGTTTCATTCCTTGGTCGTCACAGAATTTATCAGTACAACTAGATGATTAATGAAGTTATGTTTTTAAAATTAAAAAATCAATAATTTTGTGTACATGTGGTGTGTATATATTTTAGTCCTAAAATCAACTTTTAAATATTTTATCAGGAGACCCTATTGTAGGCCCTGGAGACCGTGCCTAACATGCCTACTGGTTAATCTGGCCCTGAGTATGTATCATACATTATGTCATTAAAGGGGTCGATACAGCTAGGTATGCTCAAAAAAATTTATTATTCGAAAAACTAAATAGAAAAAGTCCATGTCCGTGAACATTTTTTGAAATGTACATTTACAAACTGGTTTTGCAGGCAAATTTTGATAGGATTTGTTTCTATTTTTTGATAAGATTGTGTGTTGTTATTAATAACATAATCTAAATATCATACTTTAGCTACATTGGTTTCTTATTCATGATGTTTTATTATTGAAAAAAATCAGCCATTTACAATATCTAATACATTATGTAGTGTAAAAAACCAAAAATTTTTGGTGGCGTCTGGTTCAAACTTTTCTTTTTCTCTCTTCATCCAAAATATCTTTATTCATTAATTGGAAGACAAGCAAAAAATCCACACAAGTGTTAGTGTGTAAAATCCTTTTGTATTACATGAAGATATATAAAAAATCATCAACATTTTCAATGTGATAGCTGTATCTACACCCTTAAATTGTTATGCTATTGTAAAATAAATATGTTTGTTACGGAAGTACATGTGATGTATTAGTGATTTAGAAACATTGCAAATATTTGTAATGAAATGCTTGATTAAAAATTTTTAAATAATTTTTATGTTTTTGTTAGTATTTCAATTTGCTTAAATTTTGTAAAACGATGAGTGTTTTAATTTAAACATAATTTGCAAGAAAACATATAGAAAGATCTATGTTATTGGTATGTTTTTATTTGTTCATAAACAGACAGGAAGTTACCTTCAATTAAAAACTGCAATCTACAGTATGTTTTTAATTCAGAAGAACTCTAGGTTAATTTATAAAGCACATTTATGAAATTACATCTAGTGTGAAGTGTGTGAGATTGAATTGTTGATCATGATTCCACTTGCAAGAAAGTGAATGTGATTTTTCCTGAAGTAATAGTGCTCTATAAAATATGAGGTGTATACCTTCTGAAATTTAATTTCCAATGTGAGAATGTTGGTTGTTAGTACCTGAACCCTGAGTGTAGTTTTGTGAACAGGACACTTTGTAAATACTTTGTCATCTTGTATCCAGTACATTTTACCAGGTGTAACCAATACACCAAATCACCTTGTAACCAGTACGTTTTAAGAAGATGAAGAATTCTTCAATTTTCTATAAGTGTAATAGATTGACTTAAAGCTATGCTTTTCAAATTAGAAACAACAAATCAAGGGCATTAATAATGGTATTTTTAACAAGTTTAATTGTTGCAAATTTTCTATTATAGACTGTTGCTTTTAAATTGCAAATTAATCAGAAGAGAATACATGTTAGTGAAAAATAACACAAAAACAAGCAGTTATTTGGACTCTTAGGAAATGAAACTCTTGAAAATTATAATTTCCATCCGGATGAGTAAATGTGATTTCTTAGCAATAAGTTTGAGAGTTACTTCAGAGTTCTACCGAGTTTCTTCACATCTCCAAACACCAGATAATTAATCCAATGAAACTTTGGTATAAAGACAAGATATTTCATAAAAGTTTATAAGTAAAACCTCCATATTTGCACATATCTGTGAACAACATGAGAACTTAATGTAATTGATAATCTGAAATTTTGGCTGAAATTTTCATTAATGGCTTCTTTCATTTCGTTATTTGTTAAACTACACGTAGTTTCTCATAATTACGATGCTCAGAAGAAAAACAAACTTCAAGAACTTGCAATGAATTTATTTCGTTGAAGACAAGGATTGTATGTTGAAAGGAAGGAAGATTTTTAAGATCCTCGAAATCATACAATTAATGAAGTCAATACAATTTCACTGGGTAGATTAGTACAGTGGCAATCATTTCACCTTTCTTAACTATTATTAATATTTCTAAAATTAAATTAGGTGGAATTATATAAGAAAGGAGAGAGAAGATTGAAACAATTGAATATTGCAATTGTAATATTCAAAAGTTAGAAGAAACAAGAATGTTGGTGTCAAAATTGGAAGATCAAGAAAGAGAATTATTTTCAAAAATTTGGATTTTTATATTTTATGGTGGAAGATATGTATTCCAATTATGAGTATTGCTATCTGTTATTTGTCACTTTTAGTACATTAGCAAAAGACACAAAATGTGAACATCATAGATTTATACAATATTCTTTTATAACAGATTAATTTAAATATTCTGCTCTACATTAAGTGAAAATTTGTTGCAAACATCCTAGTGTGAGTGTATTAGTGTTGTTTTCAAGTATCCTTGTGTAGTAGTTTCCATCAAATTTCAGAGTATGAAATATCAGTGTAAAAAGAAAAGAATTTCATATGGTTACATGTTTATTGTTGAAATTTTGGTGGTGATTATTCAAATGATTCATTCAATTTGATTTCATATCATTCATTTTATTCAATTCATTTCATTCAATTTGATGGAAATTAATATTTTCAAGGCTCCATTGTTATTTGTTATTAATATTTAAAGTAGTTGTTTCCTATCTGAAATTAGAAATTGCATATAAGACTTTTTCGAACTTGCATAATGTAAATTAAGAATCTAGAAGCTGTAAATGGAAAGTTCACTAGTATGTGTTTTAATAGGATGTGTGCCCCCAGCTTACAAGATTCATATTGTCCAAACAAGGTGATTTTGCTGTTTGGTGTGGGAATACTTTTTGTTCAAGATCTAGGTATGACAGGTATGTTATATTTTAGTTTGATTATATGTTGAATGTAAAGTGGGTGTCAACATGCTTTATCAAAATATAATTGAATATCTACTTGCTATTTCAACAAGGAAAAGTTATTTTGTGATGAGACTACACAATTTTCTTTCTATCTTTATTTTTTTAATTGGGTTGTGTGTTTTCTTGTATTGAATTTATTGTGAAACAATTGGCAATTGTTAGTTGTTTTATATATATCCATTTATCTGTCATTTAAACTATATGACAATGAGACTCAGTTAGATGAGAATTCTAGAAATGATTCATCTGAAGAACAAACTTGTAACAACTACAATTTTGGTCCCTTTTCATTGCAGTTTGTACGAAATAAGTGTACCACTTGGAGATTGTGGTTCTAAATGTATGATAAAATTAATGAATTTTAAATGAGAGCATTGATGTTTTTATAATCAACATTAACATGTGTGATGTGTGCAATGTATTTATATATCAGCAAACTTGTTTTACTGGCGTAGGATAAAAGTGACAATCATTATTGTTGTTGGAAATGTGTAACAACTTTGAAGTAATTGTAGAGTAGATTTTGAAAAAGGAACTATTAATTATATTTATCAGTGGAGATTCAATTGCAAAAAGTCAGCTTAGAAACTGAAATTTGTATTAGTGTATTAAACTTTAGATACTTAAGTTTATTATTCAATTTTAGAAAAGGGATTTTATTAGATGAAGTATTTGAGTCTTTGAAATCAAACTTTTATGAAATAGTTTCGATAATGCTGCAACAAATAAAGTTGTGATTAACTAATCTAGCTGGATTTTGTCTAATGACAATTTGATATTGCTTTGGTGTGTATGGACTGGAACATATTGTGTAGTGGCCTGGAACATTGGAGATGACACATCTGTGTTTGGATCTGGTTCTTCATATTAAGGAGAACAAATGTCATCTGCTGTTTATGCTTCATTTGAGTAAAGATCATTTTAATGTTTGTTTAGTGGTTTTGTAAATTGGTTTGAGTACAGTTACAGTGTTCTGTTGGACAAGATTCCAAACTTACTACACAAGCATTCTATCTCCCGTCTTTGGGATGTATGTACTGATTTTCCTGGTTAGAGGTTGACAACTATCCTGTGTTGAAACACAATATTTTCACTTAACATTTCTTTAATTGTTTGAAAAATATATTAGAAGAGTCATTTCTATGGTTATATGTGGTGGTGTGTGTATGTTCTCGCACATTCACTCTGGTTTGAAAGCATTTTTCTGAAGTATATGTTATGAAATGAATTAAGCATTCTGTATATAATTATATATAATGTCACTATATAATTCTATAAATTGTTACAATGTTAATTCTATTCTATTCCTTTCAACTTCCTGACAACACATATTTTTATACACTATAATTATTCCTTGATCCTTTTGTTCTCAGTCTACTTAATCTTCATCTGCTTAATTTATTTTGTTTCTTATCCCCAAATTCTAATCCCCTTGTACTTGGCATTAGGATGATTATCAAGACAATGCATGCAAACAATTAAGATATTTATGATATTAGCTGTATTTTGTTTTTGACAGATAATGTATTGGATTAGGAAGGTGTAGAAAAAATTTGGGATCAGTTTTCTAAATGTAACAAATTCTTAGTGATTATGTACAAGTCATTTATGTTTGTGTTTTAAGGGTAGAATTGAATTCTCGCATTTCAGGAGGAAGACCTGAAAACATTACCGCATGTCAAAGGTACAAAATATGTTGAAATGGGGAAGTTTGAGATGGAGGTATGGTATCAAAGCCCTTATCCTGAAGAATACGCCCGTGTGCCTAAGTTATGGATATGTGAATTTTGCCTGCGATATATGAAAAGTAGAACGATATTGAAAAGACACATGGTCAAATGTGTTTGGCGGCATCCTCCAGGTGAAGAAGTTTACCGGTAAGTTTTTTTTCTTTGTTCGACTGAATTAAGATTTTAATAAATATTTTAAAATTTAAAAATGTTAAAAAAAAAAGGCAAATTGAGTATAAGCGAATATTTATGGGGAAAATGGCTAAGAGTACAGTTACATCTATCAATCCAATTGAAATGACCATAGTGCAATTTGCAAGTGTTCTTTTATTCTTGAGGAAATATGAAATTTGCAAATTTGCATTACATATATGTATTTATTTTTATTATATATATATTTTTTTTATTTAACATTTTTAATTTATTTAAAGAGTTAGTTATTTTTCAGTAATATAATAAACAACAAGGAATTTCTTTGTTTTTTTATTTGTGTGAGAGCTACTGAATATGTGAAATTAACTCAGCTTGTTAAGGAATATTAAAAATAATAACTGTTTCCTGAGTTTGAAGGTAGGAAAATATAGTCAGGGATGTGATACTTTATTGAGCATTTGCTATAATTTTCTTTGTTTGTTTTTTTGTAAACTACTTCACATACACAATCGTATATTTGAAATACATTTCATTAATTGTTTTCAATAAATATGATGACTTTTATTTATCAGGAAGGACAAGATATCGGTGTGGGAAGTTGATGGCAAGAGGTACAAACAGTATTGTCAAAATCTCTGCCTTTTGGCGAAGTTCTTCCTCGACCACAAGACGTTATACTACGATGTGGAGCCGTTCCTGTTCTATGTGATGACCATTGGTGATTCAGAAGGCTGCCACACCGTCGGATACTTCAGCAAGGTCTGTTTTGTTCTCTTCCACAGATCTAATGTTCATTGCAGAAACTTCTTTCTGAAATGAGCTAACAATTGTAAAAATATTATTTCTAGTGGTAGTAATTCAATCTGCACTATTTCAAAACTTTTTCGTTCTACATTCCGACTAGCATTGCAGCTGCTAGCGGTTTTGAACATGTTTCAGAAAATGTATAGTTGAAAGTTAATGATGAGGGAAGCTTCTGTCTTTTTTTCTGTTTTTGTATGCACATTTTTTATAGTATATTTGTATGCAAGTATGTAGGAAACCTCTCCAAATTGCTGTGAAATTTTCAGGGCTAGTTCAACTTTTATATTGGTTAACAAGTCATGTTTAAAATAATGATAGTGATGAACACTCCATTTGATGTAGTAAGGTCCCTATAAATATGATATTCAGTGAAATTTTTCTGGCGATTTAAGATTATTAAGTATAGGTTGAAGAGATGATATCTCAGTTCATCAATTCAACAATTTTTTTGCAGTAGATAGAGAAGTGAATCTGCCAGAAGTGATGGATGGATTGAATGTTGCACTAATCGAGAGGAATGGGCCTATAAGCTTGGAGCTATTTGTTCTATTTAAAGCCTGTCATTGTCTAGAGAAAAAGATATATATTGAATTAGTATTGTTGAAGAGCATTAAGACTGAATAAAACCAAGGCGTGAAACTAAAACTTGAAAGCCTATTTTAATAGAGTGATTTATAAGAGTGGAACCAAAACCGTTGTTCTTCAGTTACGTATATTGCGGGAACTGGAACCAAATAAAATTGTTTCAGTTCTGGTTATAGTTTATTTAAGATCTACATAATTTCGTGTAACTTGTTACATTGTGTTCACATTTTGAGAAATGACAAATGCATATGTCTTAGTTTTTTGTAGAGCACTCGTTTCTTTTTTAATTTTTTTATTTTAAATTATCCAGGATGTTACTCAGGACAGGAAAGAAGTTGTCAAAAACTTCAATATATGGATTTTCTATGGCATTATTATTAATTTTGAAATAATTTAATAAAAATGTATGAAAACTCAGTATCAATCCCAAAATATTTTACTAACTGCAAGTGAAATATTATTTGAAACAGTTTGATGCCTGAATAAAACTGATTTTAACAGTCCCTTTGGCTTCTAATTGAAACAATCTGTATCATCTTCTGTAATGAAAAAAATTACTGTGCTGGTGCAAGTGTTTTTAAAATCCACAAGAACTTGCAAATTTTGCCCTTAGTATATATGTATTAAAAATAAAATGTGGATGTAATAATGAATTTGTAATAGTAAATGTTATCTAGATATACGTTCAGATTAGGGTGTTACTGTTATTTAAATCGATTGAAGTAAATAGCTGCTTTAAATAATTTCGTGTCAATCGCTGATTTCAATAAAATGTTTTTTTAATCTATGTGTTAAATCAATGGATTTGTTTCATTACACTTAGTTTAATATTTTAAAAGTTAGGTCTTTGTGTTGTCCCACCATCCTTTTAGTTAGTTCGTGATCTGCATTCGTTTATTATCTACACACTCTTAACAATTTATTTGTAACATATTAAATGTGAGAAAAATGAAATAGCTTTAGATTATTATAGTTCTTCCTAACAAAGAAAACCAAGATATAAAATATCACTACTCATAAATTATTAAAATGTAAATTTTATTATAATTTAAAATGTATACAAAATTAAATATTTTATATTATTTCCGTAAAGCTTTTTAACCTTCCTCAATATTAAATTTATCAAATATATTTTTTAAATTTAATGAAAACTAGACATCCTATAATCACTTAGTACATTGTCATAATTTTGTAATAGTGAATTAATTAGAATCAAACATTTTTTAAAATCCAATTCAATTTAATAAATCAGAAGAAAATTATTTTTACTGAAAATTGTATTTAAAATTTAAAATATCGGACTGTTTCTGCATTTATTTAAATATTTGTTTCCATTGCGAGTTTGTTAATCGAGGAAATCATTACCAATTGTGGTAAAGCCATTGTGGTAAATTCCATTTCCTTTGTTGAACCAAAGAGTGAATTCATTTCTTTTGGGAAATATTTGTGAAGACATTTTTTTACGAACTTGTGAAACGGAGAGATGTGAATGGTCTCATACCTACATACAGCATAACGTACAACGAAGTTCGGGAGTGGCCATTAATTAAATATAAAATAATATTGGCTAATATTTAGTACGAATAGGTATTGAAGGAGTCTATAATGGATGAAAATTTCGAATGAACGTGCGTGGAGATCGGAAGCGTTAAACGTTTGGCGAGGTCGTCCTGGGCAGTAAGCGGCCTCAAATGCTGCGCCACCACGGGACCAGAAGCGAAGCGAGTCGCGCCAGGGCCTGCGGCCTAATTTTGGATTTCGGCCAGTGAACCCCACAGCCACAGGAGGGCAGGCGCGCTGCAGTGGAAGGAAAGGCTCCCGCTGCCTCTGGGCTAAGCTGGGCCGGGATAGAATATGATATATGATAGGCCCGGATCAGATCGCGCCAGGCGCTGAGGGTGCCCTCGCCCTTCATCTTCATCTTCATTTTCATCGCCGCCGCGGCAGCGCACCCTCACCGTCAGCCCCGCCCGCGCCCCGTCCTTGCCCCCGCCCC
>BOPP01000214.1:668589-690974 GCA_017312745.1 Gryllus bimaculatus
GCCCCCTCCCCGCCTCTCCGCCCGCCCCGCCCCGGTCTGCCAGGCCTCTCGACATCGATCTGCTCGCTCTTCGCCCGGCCGGCGCCCTCGCCTTCGCCCTCGCCCTCGCCTTGGCTCTTGTCCTGGCCCACATTTGCACTCTGGGCCACGCCTTCGCACTCGTTCGCGCCCTTTCCCACGCATTTGACCGGTCCCACGTGCTCGCCTTAGCCCTCGGCTTCAACCCCGCTCTAGCCATCGCCCTCCCTTGCGTTCCTCTGCAGCGTCGATAACCGCAGTGACTTACGGTTCCAGTCCCGACGGTGACAGGTTTTCGCCTCTAGTCACATAGCTGGGTCAAATGCAACTACAATCTGGAGGAGAATTCTAGCGGTCGGTTGCTCTAAGCTGTGGTTTTCTGTGGTGTCTCCGATTAGTACCATCTTTCCTTGCCGCTTCTTCTCTTCTTACACATACACACACGTGCACTACAGTACATGGGTCGGGAGCTTAGAGCTTGTTCCGATTGGGGCGGTGTCCTGTTATGGAGAGTGTTTCGTGGTTGTGCAAACCTTCGCAAGCTGACGTGCCGGTCGGCGGCCGGACCAGCGGGAGAGAACGCCACCTTCCGGGATATTACATGCACTACACTTGTGGACCTAATGTCAGTAGTGGTTTACATGCCCGGAAACAGCAAGTACGCACTTCTTCGGCTCTCGGCACTGCCCTTGCACTCACCTTCATGCGTTCTACTAGTCAGCTTCTCTCTAAACACTACCTTATCTACACCCTGTCCGGAAACGCCTACCTACCCCGTCTTCACCATCACCCTAAACTGCAACCTCCTCCTCTGCATCATACCAAACCTTCCAACCCCCGCCGTCCACGCGATGTCGAGACGTGTAGAGCAACTCCTTTGGGCGATGGCCGCCACGGCCAAATCCGCGGCTCGCTGCCGGGGCTTTGCACTCCGGTGCGTAAAGCGCAGTGAGTGGGGTTAGCTCGGCGGATGTGTTGGGGACTTGTGTCGCCGGAGGATATCGCTCCGCTTGGACGCGTAGCACGTGCGGCCATGCGGCGGCGACCTGCGAGACGCTGACGAGAGGAGTTTGCGTTGCTGGTGCGTCGACGCTTCCCAAGCGGTTTACCCACCTCTCCAAAAAAGCATAGCCCGGCTCCATCCCGTTCAGTTTTCCTCCTTACTATGTGGATTGATTTCTACCTTTCCTGTGGTCACATTGATTACTTGTAATTTATCCACTTCTGTCTGTTTTCAAGACACATTTGCATATCCTTTTAGAGCACTGCCAGTGTTGAAAACCACCGCTCAAAGGTTTGTGGAAACAAAACATGAAATCACCTATCACGGGCACATTCTTACCTCGCTGATTTAACATACACAATTCCGAAGATTCCGCTATATTCACTTGTGGTTCTAGGTTATCTGTGGACTGGAGCGCCAACATATTTATACGTACTTGTGAACGTAACTAAATGTCTTACTCCTTCCGAAACATCGGATGAACGAAACGGGATGCAGTTGGGCTACGCCTTCTCAGGGAACGAAAAGTAAATCGGGAATTGCTGGGAAGCGAGGTGAGGAAGTACTGATCGCGAGATGCATTCGGGCGATTCTTGGCGAGCCGCAGGTGCGCGGAGGCTGGAGAGGAGAGATAGCCCGGAGGAAGTCCAGCACACGAGGCCCGAGCGGGCGCAGGCAGGAGATCAATGATCAGGGCCGAGATCGGAGTACGTGCCCGATTTAGGCCTGGGGCATGCACAAACGCCACGTGGTAAAATACGCTCGTTGCTGCCATCGGGGTGGAAGTGGTGCGAATGGATCTACTTGCAGGCAGGTGTTCGGGAATGCAATGACCCCGGGAGAAAGTTTGCTAGTCGTCCGATGGAACGTTGCGGCCACAGTGACGGTGATATTCACTCTCCCTCGTACCACCGTGCTAGCCCTCTCGCACCACCTTGTGCTTGCTTGCACTCCCCCTCATCTTCTGGTTCGCGCTTGTAGTTGCTTACACCCTCTGACAGGAACTTGCATGTGTCTGTATTGACTTAACCCGACTTGTTCCGTACACCCTATGACAGGCGCTTGCATGTGCCTGCGGTGATTTGACCCGTCTACCTATTTCATCTCGCCTGTACTGGCTTGCTCCTGTTTGTACTCGTTTTCTTTTCTCAGCACTTGCTTGAATTCAGTTGCACCCCGTTTGTCCACATCTGCACTTGGTTGCACCCTCTTTCACCCGCTTGCATTTACACTTGCCTCTGTCGCGTGTTCCTGTTTGCACTCGCAAGCATCCAGGCGATGTCCTCAGCTCGCGGTCCGCCGTTGGCAGGTGTCCCTCACGTTTTTTGTTTGGTTTTGGTTTCGTATTACATACGCGTGTTACATCGTGTTCTGCTCCTGTTCCGGCCATACGCATTCACGGCTAAGCTCACAATTTCTTTTTACTTCCTTTCTTTACTATTTCATCTCCTTTACTTACCATACTGTATCGTTATGCTTTGTATTCGGAGATTCTTGCGTCACACTCTTCCCATAAGTGCAGACCAGAGGCCTGTGTTCCTGCAGACAGTAACACGTTCAACAGGTAACATGCATAAGATATACTTAAACTACGTTTATCTCTCAAGGAAGATAATGGGAAGGAATGGGTGACAACAGGTGCAAGAAAGACAGGAACACCATAATCTCAGTGGATGGTTGACGTGTGCCAAGATTCAAGGGTGTTGGGCGAAGAAGAGTGGAGAGTGACTGTGGAGAATAGGAAAAGATGGAATGACTTAACTGAGAAAGCCAAGATCCACAAACAGTTGTAGAGCTAATGGAAGAAGATGAACTATGCTTATGCCGCCTCTTTTCATTTCTAGTCTGTCTAGTTCTATTTGCCTATTTGGTGGTAGAAAATTCCAAATTTCTCTACTTGCAGTCGATTTCGATGTTGTTACCAACAATGTTGTATGGAGGTCTGGTGTGCCCTAGTCACTTGTAAACTCGCGTCGTAACGGGTAGGCTTATTTCTACATAAACAACCAAGCGAAGACGTCACAAACCAACGCGTAGAAATCCGATGTAGAAACTTATTCCGTATTCTCTCTCCAGCTCAGAATAAAGGGATCGTGTTCGAATATGACAAGTCTACGGCCTGTCTCTCCATCGCTCTGTTGCAAAGCTTTTCCCCCTTTGAAACGTTCGTCCTCACATCAATGAACACGGTATGGAATCGGAAAAATAGTTATAATGTGGCATTGTTTGTATTTTGTAGTAGATATAAGTAGTTCTATAGAGATACAAAGACGGGGCTCATGACTTCATGGAAGAGACCAGCTTTACCTGCAGTCTCTCCCCTCTCGTTATGGTGTTAATGGACACCGTTACGCGACTGAAGAGCAGCGTCCAATTATTCATTCCATTACCTGATTTTATTATATTACTTCTAAGACATTTAAAACTGTCACGATTTTTAGAGGGAGAAAGGAAGCAATGTCATAAATGAATACCATTAACATTTGGTCAATGGACCCAGGTAGAGTGGACGAGAAAACTTGATGAAGAATGGGCTCATATATTCAGAACTCTCCGGGTTATCACGCTTGTTTATCGGAACAATATTCACCTTGATAGGTTTAATAACACAATCCCACGTTATATTGTGAAAGTTTTCTTAAAAGCGTTGTCAATTTCAAAGTTCGTAATATTTCTTGTATTATCATCAACGTAATAAAACTTTCAAATCAATACAAACATATCGTATCTATGTGTTGTTGTTTTTATTTGTTTTTCATATAAAAGTTTGTATTCAAATTTCACTAATTTTCAATGCCTTGATTTTGCTTTTACGCAAGGATGTAGGGAGAGCAAATTCAAAGTGAACATTTATTTCAGGCTGGTAATCCTAACGTGTATAAGTTATTACAAAAGAGTAAAGTGAAAAAGCTCAATTTTAGGGATTTCCTTAGCGGCCCATTTTTCTGAATGGACCTAGGCAAGTGCATTGCAATCGTTGCGTTCCTCGCAGAATGAAGAATTCTTTTTTCCGGTGCGCGCCGCCCGAGGAAGGGGAGGAGCGCGGGGGGGAGCGTGTCTCGGAAAGGTGCGCGCGCAGCCGGAAGCCAGCCGGGGCTTAACGAGCTCTTCTTCGGCGTGTTCGCTTCGCGGCCACTGCCACCCGCACCCGCCCACGCCCCGCCCCGCCCGCGCCCGCCCCGCCCGCCCCGGTCGCCGAGTTGGCGCCGCGACTGATGGCGCGTGCGCTGTGCGCGTCACACTCACGCCCCGCTTAGTTAATTTACACCCCCCCCCCCCAAACGCCAACCGGTCGGCCCTGGCCTCCGCATCGCTTCGTGGCCCCCGCCTAGCCGCGTCGGGCCTCGCTCTTCTTTCGTCCCGTTGAATCGTCCCGCGACCGGACGCCCCTTCCGCTACTCGCGTTCCGTTTTCCGACCCCACGTCTGCTACTCTTCATTCCATTCGTTCGTGCGTCCTCGCCCCGCGCTACCCCACCGTAAGCCGCACCCAACATACCGCCAACGCCTCGCTCCGCCCCACGACGCATGCCCAGCCCCGCCTCGCCCTCGTCCGCCTCGCCGCCACGTGCGTTGTCCCGGCTCAATTCTGCATTGCCCCATTGGACCCCGTCCTCTTCACTCGTCTCTTTAGTACGACTCCGTCTTCAATGTCTGTGTCGCCGCCCGAGTCCCCCTCCCTCGACCCTCTCACGTCCCATGAGAGGTTTGTTTTTTTGCCTTTGTAACCTATTGTAACCTTCTTTGTTAAGCGTCACAATTGAAGTGGTAACTGTATCCATTCAGAGCCTACAAAATTGTTTCTAAGATCTTGTATTGTGAAGCTGAAAAATTGGGTCCCTTACCTAAAAACGCGGAAATTATTCTCTCTTACAGCCCGCGTGAGCGAAGGCTTAACAAATCCGAAACGTTTGGCGTTGTGGTGTTCTTTAAAGCACCACATATTCTTGTGCCTAGTCGGAGAATATAATGGCATTGTTTTTAATATTATTATCATCCCTTTATTTATTTTTTATTAATATTCAATATGGTGTTGCATTATTGTGTTCATCGCATTTTAATTGCAATTAAATGAAACTCGCTCGTTCTCGAACATCGCCACAGAACTAATGCTACACATATATTGGAAGTAAGTTATTTGTGTTGCGTTACGACCATGAGAAACTAGCGGGCACAATATCAGCGGTTCTGTAGTAAGGCTATATAAAACAAACCTCAAGCAACTTCATAGCCCTTTCTTTATACTTACAATATAATATATATATATATATATACTATATAGTATATATACTAATATATATATATATATATATATATATATACTATATATATATACTAGCTGACCGGCGACCTTTGTTCCGCCTTAATGGCAAAAATAGCACGTTTTCTTTTAATGTGGAAAAAAAGGACCAAAAAAAATACAAGACCTAACATTTATCATTCAATAATTATTTCCGTATTTTAGTACATAGGTCTGCTCTTCATTTAAGTACCCTTGTGATACACATTTTTTTTTCTTATTATCCGAGGCGCAAAAACAAACAACGCAGATGGTCTTCGTCGACCCATGGAACCATGCCACGTATAATTGACCATGGGAAAAACATGAATGTTCTAGGTTTAAACCACAAAACATTTCTAAAGATTGGCCTTGTGATTTACTTGCATGCGTCATCGCACAATGCAAGACGTATCCGGAAATTGAGTCCTTTTAAATTCGTACACCATAATCCCGAGTTTTATAGTTCACTTCACTTTTTTACGAATGGGCCAAGTGGCACTATCATTACATCCAGTATATAATTGTTAATTTTTATTTATAGAAATAGTTTTATTATGATTTCTACGAATAATCAAATTGTCCATCCATACGTCATTATATATCTGTCATTATACGTCAATACATAGCTGTCATTTGCGTTTTTTTATTCCAAGTCTGATCTTTTTTTGTATAACCACCTTTTATAGTGACTGACGTTTCCATCTCAAGTTCACAAGCGGAATGCTGTCGAACGGGATAAAAAGCTATCCTATGTCATTCTCCTGGCTCTAACTACCTCCCTGCAATTTTCAGCTAAATCGCGTTCAGCCGTTCTTGAGTTATAAGTGGCAAGTAACTAACACCGACTTCTTTTATATATATATATATATATATATATATACATATATATATATATATATACTATATACTATAATATATGATATACATATATATATTCTATCTTTCATACTTTAGGCATTCACCGCGCGTTGAGTTCCAATGCCGCTTCCGAATGGACTGTTTTATGTCATATTTGCGTCAAACCAACTGACGAAGCTTGTGAGGAACCGGCTAGCTTCGTTTTCGAAGCTTTTGAATGCATGTGCGATGGACGCCTTGACTACAAAGCCAGGCAACCCGCGCACTGTACTTTGCAGACCTCCACCTGCGTTCATCGCGCTTTAGCCACAACATCGAAGAGAGCATATAAAATGGAGAAGATCCCGGCAAAAAAAAAAAAAAAAAAAAAAAAAAAAAAAAAAAAAAAAAAAAAACAAAAAAAAAAAATCAGGAAATGTTCTCCCAGAGTTCGAGTGTCCATATTTCCTCCTTGATAAAATAATCAGTTTTTTGTATTGATGTGACCGGGAGATACGTATTATTTAAAAACGGGTTAAGAGAAATTAGAAGGGTTCAACTTATTTTTGTTGTTAACTATTGGTTCCATAAATAATAATAACGTGAAAGGAGAAGAACATGCTTGCGATGGATAACAGGGTACACAATTGTTTTAAGGAAGTGCGTTTGTCTTGATGTCTGTATGATAATTGTAGTAACATTGCTACGAACCTTTACGCATCTAGAGCTTTTTAATAAAAATAACTTGTGGTCTTAAAAGTCTTTATAGAGGCCACACTTTCTCATAACTTTCTGACAATGTAAGTTTTAATGTGAAACAACTTTTATTAGATTGATTATGTACCATCCACCCTTGTAATTGCGATGTTTATGAATATTAATGAATCAGACAAGTATATCAATTTGCTCTAGATAAGTTTCAAAGAATTTCGAACTAAATAATACCTAAGTAATACCTGTAACTTATTATGATAAATATGACGTATCTGGTAAAATATGTACAAAACATATTTTCTTCAGTACTTGCAAAATGATGAAGAATAACGGCGCAAAACACTTTATTTATTGAACAAAATGAAAAATAATAATAGTAATAAAGATTAGTAAAAATAAATAGGTGACAGATGAATAGTGTTAAATCGACAAAGCGTTCAACTGGGGACATTTGCAGGACCCGAAAAAACTGCTGATGAACAATGCAAAAATCGATAATCGGGAATACATTTCATTTAGTAAGGAAATCTTCTCTGAAAGAAAGAGCTTGATTAAAACGTAACTGAAACCAGCAAACTAGTGCCCGTACGAGCGAGCCTAGCCGAAAGTGACTACCGGCAGAATGATGTCCCCGCGTGTGAGTAGTAAAAGAGTCATAATTTCATTCACCACGATTGAATCTGCGAATTGGCGTATGCACGATACGAAGAATGTTCATGCCGGTCTTAACATATCAAGAACCCGCATGGCACCAGTTACTGATTCTAGTTACTTGAACGTCAAAATGCTTAAAATATTGTTTGGTCTTAACATGACTATAGATTTTGACCTCTGCTATAAGAAAGGAAACCATATTTAACGGTTATCCAGGAATTATCGTTTCTTTGGCAGGTCTTACATTCCGATAATGGCTTGACTAATCCCCAACAAGGTAGGGTTCATGGCTGGGCTATTCGCCGAGAAAGAGGAATTAATTTATTATCGTTACCATTTATTATTGTTCTTCTAGTATGTGCACGGCATTGTTTCTTGAGTTGAAACAATCCCCTTTTCTGATCCGAAGTAATATCCATTACTTTTTTATAATTTAGTGGAATGCCGTGATCATCTTTGGACAGACCCGACACTCGCCTAGTCCGCCACTGCTGCTGGCTCCCGTTCTTCGCCCTCACGAGTCGTGCTCCGCTTAATCCAGACCCGAACCTGATCTTGTCAAGTCGTGCCCCGTCTAGTCCCGACCCCACCATTTTCTTACGTCCGCGTAAACCCTGGTCCGTCCCGCCACGTGAGCCGGGGCTCGCCTCTCAAGCAGCGCGCCTCACCGCCCGGGGCCGCTTCGCTTCGCTCTGCTCTGTCGCCTTCTCGGTCGAGTGCCTCGCACGCTGCCTGCCCCGGGGCGACGCGTTTCCGGCGCCTCCTCGCCCCCCCCCGGCCCCCCCGGCCCCCACGGCCCGCCCGGCCCCTCGCCCGGCCCCCCCGGCCCACCCGTCGCCGGCTCGACCCCGGCCCCCTCGGCCCCCTGGCTCTCACTCTTCCCTCACAGACTGCGGACGCCTCGTATTATTGATGACGAATGCATGTTTTATTCGGTGCCCATGGCCCGCAGTCGCGCCCGCAACCGCCAGCCACCCCGTTGCGACCCCGCAACTGCCCCGTAACCACGAGGAGCCACTTCGCAGCCAACCCGCAGCCACGCTCATTAGCACCTCGTAACAGCCAGCGGCCACCTACAATCACCAAGTCTCCACGCAACCACCCTGCGGCCATCCCGCAGCCACTTCTCTGCCTCATCACTTAGAATTATTTGATGTGTTCAGTAATTAATTCAATGTTATATTATGATCGTAACATGTACGTATGTGATTTTGAGATAGTACGCGTACAGAAACCTTTTTCATCTTCGTTATGTTTCTTTTGCTCCAAAATATATTTTGGAAAACTTAAGATCGTAGTTTACAAATTATAATGGCATACTTGCTCGTTGCAAATGTTTTCTGTTTATTAATGTTCATAATCGAAAATAATTTTAATTTATTTGCAAGATAGTATACGTGTTTTCACAAAGGATATCCAGAATTCCATTTATGGAAAGGCATAAGGTTAAAGGAAGCATTTTTTTCTGAATAAATTGGAGCAAACTGTTCTTGCCCGAGAACGTGGTACACCTGCCCCGTTTGGTTGCTGCACATGCCGAGAGAACCGTGGCTCCGTTGTCGCCTTCGCTCGTACCCAAAACCTGCCCCTCACGCACGCCTTCGCCCATGCCCTGGCTCACGCAGTTGCCTTCCCTCGCTCCCTCTCCCTCGCCGCTCCCTGCGCCACCTCTCAAACCTCGCCCAAGGTTTCGTTTGCGCGCCCCCTCGTCCCTTCACCCTCGCCGTCGCATTCTGAATTTGCTGGCGCCGCCGCTTGGGCGAGCAGTCGTTAGCAGAATCTCCGCCACGCGCGCCTCATGCATTATGCGGCTGTTGAGGGTTGGCGAAGACTGCGCGATTGGCGCGTTGAAGATAGCGTCTGCGGTGGGGTGTCGTTGTGGATTATCCATCTTCGTCTGCCCTCCAATTGCTCTTCATCCTTCGTCCGTTCCTTCGCGCAAGCGCCGAATGAGGCAGAATCATCAGTCTGGTGAATATTCCCCGTCTTGCCGTGTCCTACCGTTCTATAAACTGAGTTCTACTACTCGGCTACTTTGAGTTCTGGAGTTCAGAATCGGCTTCCTCGTTTGACTGCGTTGAACTCAAGAACGTGGTAGATGTTAGGAAATTATTTTTTCTAGTATTTAGTGTTTCATACGTTCACTGGCCTCCGATGTTCCTATGTTCCCGTAAAACGAGACTTCGAGATGAGGGTTCGAGTTTCCACGGTGGCGGATTTTCGACACTGGGTACAGAGCTGGTTCGAATAAAGCCACTGACTGGAGGAGAATTGTAGCGGCCGGCTGATCTAATCGGTCGTTTTCGCTGTTTCACGGTTCCAAACCAGGCGAATGCGAGAGCATTACACTAACAACGGGCCTCGGCCTGCACACGAATTTTCGTTTCTCCACCTTGTCCCCTCATTTCCCCTCACACGCTTTAACTTACGTTTTCGGTAGGCAAGACGGAAGAATAGATGTTCTTCTGCCTGGGGCTGTACTCGCTGGAGGAGATATCTGGAGAGGGGAAACCTCGTCAGCCGAGGTGAAGGTCGGCGCCAAATCTGACGTTCCAGGGGGGGGGGGGCGTGGAACACGGCTACCTCCGGCAATGTAATATGCCCGACACGTACGGAACTAATGTCTAAGCCCAGAAGCATTAAATACAGATTCACCCTGGAATATGCACATCAGTGCCAGGAAGATGTACTCTCAAGAACCTGCAACTCTCGTGACATTACGTGAATTTGAGAATGTGATGGCTAACATTAAATTTTTGTATTATTTTTGGAATTGGTTGTGTAGATTTTGATCATTCATAATATTCTTAGTAGGTTTGCTGTGCTATATTTTATAATGTATTATAGTATTATATTTTTATGTTTCTACGTCCATGGCACGGATTGATAATAATCAAGATAATTGGATTAATTTTTGAGCATATTTTGAAAATGTCGGCTTTATGTAAAGTACCCCCAAAAATGAAAATATCTGTTTCAAACTGAGAGGACCTCGAGTTCCTTCAAATCGATAAAGGGATATTAATATTGGAGAAAATCCACTGAATGGTTTAGGCGCTAGCGGTAACCACAGACAGACGTTTTGCCATGAATCGATTTTCCGGTATCAAGGACTCACAAAACATGGACTCTGACTGCAGAACATGTTGGAGATAATTTATTATATGCAGGAACACGATTCATTGACTTTTTCGTTACCAGGGCCCGGCAATACGATACGTTGTTTTCCGACGCACGATTACAATACTTTCTCTGCTCACGAAGTAAGATGAAAAATAACCAAACTTATACTCGTCACATTGTCCGCTAACTCTGTATTTTCGAAAATTGCAAAAAAAAACATTGCAAAATTAAATTATATTATATTGAAGATAGATTTTTCCTAAATAAAATCTGTTCTAAAAGATTGGATCTTTAAAAAACGTCGTGTACATTGTTTTGAAAGAAGTGAGTTGTTTTCCCTTAATTTCACTCTGTTAATCAGGGTGGCTACTTTCTGAAAACCGGGATAAATCAGGGAATCTCATTGCTTTGAAAAATGTAGCAAAATTAAGGAATTAGTTATCGTCAATATATAAAGAATCGTTAGAAGGTAGGGAAAAGTTTAAGTTGGTTGTAGAACATTATTCTTTAAAAAATGTAGAGCATTTTTCACTCTTTTTTTTTTTTTTTTTTTTTTTTTTTTTTTTTTTCGAATCATTACGAAATCAGACAGCTGACAAATTAATTTCAGGCTTGCTTTAATATTTTTCTAAATAGGGTGAAATACTATAGAAATCGTATCAGTAAAATATTTAAAAGTATTCTGGCTAACAGGAAAGATCAGAGCAATTTGTTTCAGGAAATGACTGCCCACCTTGTTATTGCATTTTATAAAAAAGTCTAAAAAACTGTTGGCGCGGGTCTCATTTTCGTTGAACTCTCTGAATTTTCGAAAATTGCAGAAGCTGGAAATAATACAAGAAAGTACGTGCTGTTGTAGGACCAGTTGTTTTCTCTCCCTGCAACCGGCCCGAATTCGTGTGTATCTCTTTCGTGTTCAATTTAGAGCGTTCCACCTTTGATAGCCGAATCCCTTCTATTGCTTTGTAGTCTAGCAATAGCCTTTGCAGTTTTAAAGACGTTTTACGTCGTTCTGAATGGTGGGCTGCGTGGAGTTGCTGTATCTGCTTAGGCATTCGCCGTGTTCTGGTCGTTAACCGTTCTGTCTCCAGTACAGCAGCAGCAGCAGCCGTCGCATTTCGCCGCATCCTGCGAGCCAGGCTCTACTGCTCCCCAGCTTCTCACGCTCTGATCTCGTATCCACTGCGGCCCTAGCTCCTCTCGCCTCCTCCCCGACTCCCCCCTCTCTCCACCTCTTTCCCCTCTCCCTTGGCCCAACCAGTCGTCTGCTCGTCGTTCTCCTCCGGCCTAGCTGCTTTCCCCGTTCCTTTATTTTCCTCCTGCCGTCTGCCTTTGCAATTATTAAGGAGTATCCATAAGGGAAACTGAATTTGCCTCACTGTTATGCTATTATGGCCAAAGAAAAAATAGTATTATTTGTAGTTTTATTTTCATGTAGAACCATCATAATATTGATAAGCGTATCCGAAGCCAGAGGATGCTAAATTCAATGCAGTGGGAAAAGGGAGGGGAGGAAGAGTAAGCATGTTCACGGGACTTGTACACTGCACTGCTTGTACACTTATATCTACCGCCTCGTCCCCGCCCAGTTGGGTTCCCTCGGTGTCACTTTTCCCGCCTCGGCTCTCTCCGCTCTCTCTCCCCAGTCGCCCTCCTCATCCGCGCGCGCGGAGGGGGGGGGCGGAGCCATTTTTTGCGTGCGTGCGTGCGCGGACGGGGCGGGCCGGGCGAGTGCAGGGTGTATCGGCATTTCCGGCGCCGCAGCGACCGCCAACCGCCGCCTTCCAAAGTTTCCACGTGTGCTCTCTCTCCGGGCAAGGCCCTTCTAGCTATCGATTCCACCCACAACGCGCAGGCTTGCCAGGCAGGGCCGGGCCCACACGAAAACTCGCAGGACTGCCAACTTCGCCCTCGAATTTCACGCTGCAGGGAGGCTCGGCATGCTCGCGTGTCTTGTGTGCGCGGCAGATGAGGTTTGGCTTACGCGAATGGTGCGGTCCCTTGCCGAGAACTGCGTTGCAACTAGCTAGATATCGAGTTCGATCATGAAACGGTCTGGGTTGAAATAATCGTGAAAAAAGCTTCACTGTGTGCATTGCAGTCACGGTCTCAAAGCCGAGGGAGACGTATATGTTCTATGAATTTTTACTCGATTTTTTAATGAATCCAGATAATTGTAATGAGTTACTTTGCAGAGGTTTCTTAACATAAGTATTTCCCAGGCCTTTTTTCCTTTTAATAGATGGTTAATAACTAGTATACCTTTAATAACTAGTAACATACAGTATTCTGATCATGAACGATGGAATTCCTTTTATGAAACGCTCCTACAAACTTAGATACTGCCATGTCCTTTTTCGTTGGAACGGCAGAACGTGAAGTATGATGTAAAATTATATGACTTGGTGGTAAAATTTTCCTGGTAATACAGAAAAAGTTATGTGAATGGACGCGCTAGAAAGTATGGAAGGAAGCCTCTCGAAGCTCTTTTGCAGATATTTTCAAATTAATGCGTTTCCCCGTCTTACACTATCGTTATGTACATTTTAACTCTCATAGCTGCCCCTCTCGAGAGTTAACCACATGATCCTCAGCTAAAATACACGACTTATTTTTCAAGTCCTCTAACCATGTATGTAAGTTTAGATAATAGGTGCAATAGTGTGTAAATAGTTTAAACAAGTAGTGTAAAATGTAAATAGTAGTTTGTAAGGTTAGTAGTATAAGATAATGTTTACTATCTCGGTTAGCACACCCCACCTACAAACTGTACACAAAAGATATTTATCATATATTTTGCCCTAAGAGATGGCAGCTCATTTTCTGCAACGTGGTAACAAACTAGCTCTCGTGCATGTCGACCAGAATATAGCTAAACACGCTATTACTGCGGGATAATTATCGTAATCCGCGACAGATTCCTTTAAATAATACAATTTTAAAATGTTCTTGATTTGGTTTCATTTGATTTATTTTCCTTAAACAACCGGAAAAACTGTATGTGCGTATGTAATTTCTCCTCACCCTTAGATTTATCGTTTTAGAATGAAGAAAAGATTTTAATCGATTTGTATTAATAGAATTGAACAGGATATCGTGCACTTTGGGAAGACGTGGCTTTTATTTTCCAAGAAATTCCAGGAAACAACCGAACCGTGGATACATACAGCAGCTTTCCATCAGGCTGCACTGGGAAAGAACTCGCGGCGTGTGGCGCCGGGATGCTGACAGTTTTGCCACGATACCAAAACTCTGCCGTTTCGACGTATGCGCATTGCTCACCTCGGAACGTAATTCATGCGTACATGGCTGAATTGGATATAGAGGCCTCACGATCACACCTGGATTTCCTTTTCGACGCGGAACGTACACGCAGCTGTAGCCGTCCTCATCGCTAAAGCATTGGGGCGTGTGCGACGCAGCATTGCATACCCTATGTTACCATACGTGTGAGAGATATTTTGATTTTACGTTGTAACAACAGTTCAATGTTGCTACAGTTATTTGTTTTGTTGTTTGTTATTTCACGGCGTTCGGACTTCCATCTCACAAGCCGACTGTCCTCCGTTCTGCTGTGTGTTTCTGGCCGTTCAGCGCTGCTGTTGACAGTGCAGTCGTCATGTCATAAAACAATGACAGTTTCCTTGTGGTCTAGAGCGAAATCCATTACGATTGTCATACTTGTGGTACTTCCTGCCCAATTGTTTACAAAAAGAACATTCATTGTACAAGTCAGTAAATATTGCCCTTTCGTAAATTGCTTTTTCGCGAGTGTGCGCGGTGTATCGCAAGACGTTCACGGTAGAGGCGCACTGTGTAGTTGCTCCGAAATCAGCGTTTCGCAATGTGCATTTACATTTTGTGTTATATACTTTTCCCCAATGTACAAAACTCAACATATTTTGTGTTATGTACTTTTCCCAGTGTGCAAAACTCAAAATGTTTCCACTGCAACCTTCAAAATGTGTCCATATTTCTCTATTCCTTTATAAATATTTTGAATGGATAGGCATAAATAATCAGGTATTTTATTTTATCTTCACGTCAGGTTTTGTAGTTCCATTAAAACCTTTGGTTAGTAAAATCTTTGGCACTCCATTTAAGTAGTCCTGAAAATATGTATGAATATTTTGTCATTTTCCTTGTGCCTTTGGAGCATGTTCATGAGGTGTCACACAGGACACTGGCACATTATTAGAAGTGGTTCAATTGTCCTTGACGTGCGAGTGTTATCGATTTACGAAGTCTGGCGAAAAACACGTTGACTTCCATTTCAGAGCTTTGATGAAGAGCTCCTCGGGAGGGTACTGCTAACTAATTTGAGGGTTTTTTTTTATCGTAGAGAATGCCTTTTGTTAGTTCTTCGGTTGAATTTTTTTAATATGGGTGGTTATATGTTAAATGTGTTTTTAATATGGGGCGTGACGGAGTCACCTTGGATGAACCAGGTGACTGTAAAGGATGTTTAGGAATTGTTACGAATTATGGGGCTTGCAGGGGGTCGAAGAATAATTATGCCACTTGAGCAACACGCGGAAAATATTTAACGTGACATTTTTGACCTAGCGCCTCTAATTGCCAGGACAGTCATCTTGCTTTAGTGTTTGGCTGATACATGAGCTCTCTGCGGGACCCTGCCCATGGGCAAATGACAATGTTAAGGGTTTTAACTGTATTTAGCTTCAAGAGTTTCTTAACTTGTTCTGAACAAAGCCTTAAAGATAGAGCTTGTCTCGCAAGGTATAGTGGAACGTTTTCCTACCATTCTTTCGTCTCCTCTCTCCGCCCATCAACGAGTAGGCATACCAACGATATCTGTGGCGACACCATGTTGAAGGGCAGGAGAAGGTAAAACAGGCCGATGGTTTTGGAAGGTTTTGTTTTCATTGCCCGGTCACTTGAAAGTTGTTCCTGACATTTTTGCGAAATTGCTGAGAATGTTCTAGTTGGCAAGTTGGACCTCCAGCATTGGCAGAAAATGTTGTTTCCCATATTAGCTGTCAGGGAGCGACGATGTATCCTCATTAATAGTACTTGATGCGATCCGTGGCTAGTATGGGATCTGACTTGGACGAGAATTGTCGGAGGATTTGATTTTCCCGGCCATTGAGCTAGTGTTCTTTCCCCCTAGTACGATATCCTTTGGCAAACCACACCTAATAGAACCCGCGCGCGGGGTAGTGCTGAGAGGGTAGTTGCTTACGGACCCACTACGCAGTGAATTGTTTCTTTCACAGCGGTTTCAACTACAGATCGCTCGCCGATTCGCCACCTCCAACCAAATTGTCTCTGCTGAAGAAGGCTCTTACTATAATAAAATTTAATACGGTGTTGACGGCGTGAAATAATTACCTCCCTTCTATTCTAATAGACCGGTCAGGAGCGCAAGACAAATCTTTGCTTTGTGACGGTATGCGCTGCAATTTTATGGAACAAGATGTAAGTCATTACTGCCCTACCTGTTATAGAGTGCTTATTTTTGCCCCGGGGAAGATTTTTATACGTTGAACCATTCTTCTTTTGTGCTGGACAGTTGGGCCTCGGCGGAGGCAGCGTTGCCACGCTTTACTACACGCCACGTGCGCGCTGCATTATCTGCCTTGGACATTGTAAAGCGAATAATAATAATAATAATAATAATAATAATAATAATAATAATAATAATAATAAATGTAACGTCCGTCTCTATCTGTGCTTTACCTAGGGCACGATGAGGGATAAACGCATAGGTTAATAGTTGATAATCTTTTGCAGATAGTTTTTATTTCACTGGAGCAACTTTTTCTTATCCATTCTTGCCAAAATGCTTATTTCCATCTGTATTCAGCATTCAACTTGAAATTTTGGGCTAGGGCATGGATCTCAGAATTTTAAAAAACATTCCCAGAATACTCTTCTCCCCTTAGTAAACCATACTTAGTTTCTGACTGTTTTTGACTTCAAATAAATAAATACTATATTTCAGTTCTATGCTTTTGATATTTTTCTGTCCGATACGTCTACTGCCTGGATACGTTGTAATAAGTGATGAAGTGAAATATGAAGTAATATGATGTAAAAGTATGAAGAAGTAAATAATGAAGTGAATTTTTGGGAGTTATAAATGAGCTCAGCTGGTAGGACGCTCTATCCCCTTCATTTATTCATTCCGAGTTGGTGGCAGCAGGGCTCGATTACTTACGCTGTCGCCTCCGGAAAATATGCTTATATTGCGAGTCGATAGGAAGCCACTATGGGTGACATCAGTGACTCAAACGTCAAGCACAAGAGGTGTGGAACCGAGTGTTGACGGGCGTGAGGGCCTTTTGAGTATGCTCTTCTTTCGTTTTCGGTGCTGCCATGGCCTCCCATGGCCTGGGATTTCAGGACGTACCGGCAGCCTTCCATTTCCTGCCTCGACACATCTGCTTTGTTGCTGGGGGATCGACGCACGTTCTATGTCGTAGCATGGCATGTTTCACTAGCATTCAAGTGACTAATTAGATGTTACCTGTCGTCCTAACATCATTAGATGTTTATCTTGTGTGTAGTAACATCCTTGCGGAGCGCTTTATTTAATTTTGAGTTGTATAAGTGGTATTAAAATCGTAATTTATAATTTAGTGAAAACAATTTCCGTAATTAATGTATATCCATACTTAGAAGTGTATAATTTGTTACCCTGGATTATGTGGGTTTAATGTGTAGGTTCGTGTAACAAATGAACGTCATCATGTAACAATGATTTAGAGCCATGCACCTGTAAATTATGTGTACCCTTGTTTATTCTTTACTCATACGACGTATGATTAATGACTTAGTTCGTAGGGAAGCGAAGATCCAACGTCAACACAGGAAACAGACTTCAGCCTAGCGTGCTCGTCCTGACCCTTCTGCCTGATTTCATGCATTCGGCACTTCAGATGTGGTCAGGATGGTTTTCGTAAGCTAGTTCGCTTCACAAATTTTCGCCGACAGGAAAATCCATATCTTCTAAAAGAAAAAAAAATCAAATACGTTCTATCTATTTCTATCTTGATATAATTTGGCACATTTGCCCTTTAAATAGCTAGGTAATTTGATGTATACAAGATATTTCGAAAACCACCTCTTCCCCCTTTTCCACTCATTAAAGTGGAAATTAAATTTATATACCGGTTTTAGCTAATATTTTTAAAAACGGCGAGGAAATATTAGTGTACAGTCATTTTCTCAAAAACCATAAAATTTCATACAATATATCTATGTGGCTAATTTCCAGTGTTTGTGCAAATATTGAAAGAAATCTGTACAGTCTTTGGCCAACGATGTGCAAAATGTTTCTAGTTTTGTTTGATACTTAGGAACTCGGTAAAGTTTCAAAAACAATGAAAGAAGTTTTGATTTTGACTGAAAAAAATACAAACTGTTAATGTGTTATTCTGCCTATTTTAATGCTGCGACACTTCTTACGATACAGCTGACGTCATTTGACAGCAAAGCTTTAAGGAAGAAGCCATTAAATTTCGTGATATTTTTGGTGGATAAAGAGTTTTACTACTGTATATATTCGATATCATTGCTGTATTCCCGGATACAGTATTTTTGTGAAAATATTTAATTTATTGGAATGTGATGTTACACGAGAGTATTATATTTATTGCACTTGAGTAGTGTGCATGCTACTTTTTATGAAACTGTTTTATGTGCTTTTGTCAAGCAGCATTTTTGCTGCTGCAGGCCACTAATTTGATTACTTAACGATTGTGCAGTTTGGCTCCGAATAATTCAAGGTCTAAGTTGTGAATGAATTCCCAATTCTTTCTCTAACGTCTTAGCTATCTATTAATTTCTTTCCCCTTAATCCTGTGACACCAGACGAACTTAAACAATGATCCGTCCAGCTTCGCAATAGCATGAGTATGCATGTTCTGCCCTATGGTTCGCCTGATTGTTAGCGCACTGGGCTGAGAGGCTGGGTTTCAAGTCCCTACATCTAGAAACCATACCATACTTTATATATAAACGCGAATCAGTTGCATATGTTAAAGTGAAGCCCGCCATTCTACACAATGTTTAGACACGAGGTATCGCAGCTCGTAGTAGAAAAAAATCTTTATTTTCAGTTTTCTGTCTCCAGTAACGTTTACTCCCAGTGCGCTGGTTTTGTTGGAACCGTCTGATCTGCCTTGAAAATACCCAATCTCAACCGCACATAATTCCACATCGAGCCGGGCATAGTTAAGCAGGAGGTATGCGCTGTTTTGGCTCGAATAAAAGGGATGAAATGGTGGAAATGCATAAAAGACATGCAACCATTCATTTTCTTTTATGCCTGCTTCTTTTGTATGTGTAGAAGTGTGGAATTAGCATTTATATTGGTGTTTAAAGCCGTGCACGTTGTTGCGCAGTACCCGCACACGAGGACAGAAAGCGAAAGGAGCGCAAGGCGGAGGAGAATGCGAAAGTGTGGAGAGGGCCAAGGAGATCACAGACTGGGAGAGTTTTTTTTACGCAGAAAGGGACTTACTGAAGGAATTACGAATTCATCTGTTGATTGTCAGAGATCAGGGTCGGCTGCTTCTGGAATTTAATGTTTAGAACCAGACATATGATTAAATGTGTCGCAACAGATCAACATGTATTAACTCATTAATTTATTTAAATATTGTCGGATGTGAATTCAAAACGTGAAAACATAGAAATCCTGTCCAATCCCTGGTGTTAGATTAAAGTTTGTCGAATAATTTGTCACCTATAACATTTTTGCAACTTTGTAGATGTAATGAAACGATATAGTTTCATATTTACATTGTTGCTCCGTGCCTAGAATTGGAATTGCCCCGAACGGAATGTGTACGCATCTTCCTGGTAGAAAGTAATGTGCTCTGCAGAAAGAACATTTTTAAATGCTGCTTCTTATATCTTTCCGAGATGTAGCATGCCTGAGGCGTTCGTGGTGGTGGCAGCAATTGCTGCGAGGCTATCGATGGCCGGCGCGGGGCGGGGGTGGAGACGAGATGGGCGGGCCCGCGGGGGGAGGTCTCTGCGATCCGATTTCCTCGCAGCAGCCAGAGAGTCCACCTGTTTCGCACGTTCTCGCTTCCACTGCCAACGTCCCCGCTCTCGCACTCCCCGTCCGCACTCCATTGATTCCGCTGTAGCTCTCCCCGCCTCCACTGCCGTCGTCCCCGCCCTTGCCCTTCCCGCCGCTACTGCCATCGTCCCCGCTCTCGTTCTCCCCGCCCTCACTGCTATCGACCCCGCTCTTGCTCTCTCCGTCCCCACAGCCATCGTCCCCGCTCTCCCCGTCCCCCACTGCTATCGACCCCGTCCTCGCTCTCTCCGTCCTCCTTGCCATCGTCCCCGCTCGTTCTGCCCGCCCCCACTGCGATAGCCCCTACTCTTGCTCTCCCCGCCCACACTGCCATCTTCCCCGCTCTCGTTCTACCCGCCCCCACTGCCTTGTGCCTGCTCCTGCTCTCCCCGTCACGACGGGCATCGTTCCCGCTCTCACTCTTCCCGCCCACACACCTCCATCGTCGGCGTTCTCGGGGGGGGGGGGGATAGTCAGATAAAAGTTTTTCGTTGTCTTTGGGGAGCTGCTGCTGATATCTGGAAATATATAAAACTGGTTTTTATTGGATCATTTTTCTTTTATTTTGCGTCAAAAGCGGAAAATTTACTTGATTATTTTTCATTGCGTAAAATGAGTTTTTTCTATCTCTTGGACATATACGGCGTTGTGCTTTTTCACTTACTCTCTGTGTTCGTTTTTTGCCGTTAGAAAATTGAGTGAAGAATATTTTTCCATGTCTGGCAAGCTTATTTTCAAAGATTGTCTTCAAACTGTGTTCTCTTGTAATTCTTGACGTTAACTTGTGGCTACGCAGTTTGTAATGAATTGAAGGCGAAAATCAAATTTGTGGGAAAATTCTAAGAAATAGTCACAGAAACAAATTTGGTAAATAAGCAATATTAAATACTTAGTTTTTGTGCAAACGTAAGGATTTATTTTACGTGATGTGTTTTAATTTAAACACGAAGATAGTAAAAATGCTGTAGAAAGAATTAAACCGAAAAGTGACGAGGAAAAGACTCGTTAAATTAGTAATTATCCGACAATGAATGCTTGTCAAGAAACGTGCGAATCGTTGACGCGCGTGAATCGTGCAAACGCGAGGAAGCGAAAGTGGAACGAATCCAGGATATGCCTGGGCACCGCTGTGGTCGATAAACACGTCTTCCTCAAACTGCATGGGGCCAAACTGGAGCGAATTCTGAACGTCTGTGGGCGCTTTCAGTGCTCGGGTAAACAAGGGGCACTCAAACTCAAAGGGGCCAAACTGGAACGAATCCTCAGCGTATGTGGGCGCCTTGGGTTTCACATGATCGGGGGGAAATTTGAAAAGGCATTACTGGAGCAAATACTCAACGTGTGTGGATACTTTAATTAATAATAATAATAATAATAATAATAATAATAATAATAATAATAATAATGAATTTAACTAGTGACGTGCAGCACGAAAAAGTTTGAACAAAACACACAAAATAAATTAAATATAAAAAAGTATTCTCGAATACTGCAAGCAATAACATACTTGTGTATTATATATAAAATACAAGAGTTTTTACATACCAAGAATATTAAAAAAGTTGCTATTCCGTAACCCAACATATTATTAGCACATACTTATTTCCGGGAGGACACTTGCTATCACATGAACTAGACAGCTGGGTCGTTAGCTGTAACGCACTGATAATGATAATTCAGTCTGTATACTCATAGAATAATAGAATCAAATGATTTTATTTTTCGTTGTTAGATTTTTCCGATCTCCTGGGTACTTGACAAAACCATAGTCACCTGCCCTATGGCCAGGGATGATATATTAGATTTTCAATTTCTGTGCGCAATAGAAATTAGTTAATTAGATACAAAGATCTTTAATTTTTTAGTATTCTAACAAATCATTGCGTCGCAACATAACGATTTCATTGCTTTCTAAATTTATCCCGTAATATGTTATTAAGAAAGATGTCATCATTTATTATTGACCAGTTCAATAATTGTGTAAACCACAGCTTCTGCAAAATGTGTTGGTCTGTTGAAATCAAATTGAACCACACAACATATCTACTTAACATGTGCTCAGCCATTGCATGTGTACCAATATCGTGTTAGACAACAATGAAATTGTCTAGTGACGTAAGACAAACCAAACCTTCCATTGAAAAATATTAAACCAGTAAATGAGGGCAATTCGAGGTCCGGTTTTATGTTAACACATATTTTAAAAAAATAAAAATAATCGTTCTCATTAAACTCATACAGTTTGATCCCAATTTTGATAATACTTCTTACGAAAGCTTGCAGGACAATCATGAAATGGACATACGTACAGTTAACGGAATAATATTTGGCAAAGTAAGCAATAAATCAACTGGGCTGAATTTAAGTATTGCGGGATCCCTAGCTGATAATAGTGGTGGGGCTACCTTCTGGGGGGAAAAGCCAAATTTATTAAAAGAAACCACTAATTATGTCACTATTGTATGTTAATATACAATATACAGTGTGCATTATTTAAATAAATTTTTAATTTGTTTACAAATAATTTTCAAATACAATTATTTTAATACAGTAGACTAATTTATTGATTTTGATTTTATAGATACAATAATATTTTTGGCATTCCATGAATTTTATTTTCTGGAGCCCTAAGCAAATTGCTTATTTTGATTGTAGGTAAATTCGGTTCTCCAAATGCAGGGGGGAATGGTTGCAGAGTGA
>BOPP01000214.1:690999-708506 GCA_017312745.1 Gryllus bimaculatus
AGAGAGATACCATGTCATCACAGGTAGAGTATAACAATTAGAAGGCAAACATATGATGGTAAGGGATTGGTGCGGTAACCAATAAGGGGCGTTTGCGGAATATTTATACAAAATAATTAATTAACTCTTGGTAAAAAGTTTCTTATGGTTGCGGGTTGGCGTGGGCGACGACACAATGAAACTCTTAAAAGAAACCGTTCGTCATCGAATACTACGCTAAGTTCTAAGTTTCTCTATTGATATTTTTGTATCAAATTCCTGTTTTTTCCTCATTTGTGGATGGAGCGTGGGTCCCTTAAACAAACCGATCCTGGAATTGTATCAAAATGACAAGTCTTCAAAGTTTCATAAAGGTCAACGTTGTAGGATTCTAATCGTTTACTTTGCGTAAATATAATACGTCAGTCGGTGGAAGATTGTCGGATACGAAAATCACAACCATATATGTCAACGTGATTAACGGCTTTACTCAACGTGATTTACATTACACAGTTAAAATGCCTAAATTTATCGCACACAGTGAAATTCTAAAACTAAATGATGTATGTGATTAATATCAGACATTATGCGTGAAAGGTATTATTATACATCTGCTTCTGAGACAATCTCCTCATAAGGTAAGGTTTTCGTCTAGTTTTCCTGATCAAATTGCTGAAAATGGATCTTGCTGCTTTGGACCTAAATGTAGCTTCATATGTACAATGTTCTGTCCACCGCTGTTTTTAGTTGCGGATGTGGAGAAGAGGGTGGCTATCTTTGCCAGATACTATATCACCTGAATTCGTTTCCATTACATGGGAGCGGAAATTTCTAGTTTAAAGTTGCCACCCATCTCGTTGGTAGTTTTTATATTTCAAACTACTTGTATAAAGAAATCGATCGTACAGATTCTTGGAGTAAAGAATAATATGCTCTACTCAAGGCGCATACTTTTTTTAGGGTTTGGGCGATTCTAACTAAACTACAATTAAAATGTGTAAAAACTTCCTATGCATATATTTTAAGTTATCCTTTATTGTTAGTTGTGGTAGGGAGCAGTGAGTGTGGGCAGGTATTCGTTCGCTTTACTATTAAAACTAAACTGTGTTTGTTAATATGGAAATAAGATTGTTTTAATTCAGGGGGAGGAACTAGTTTTTAATTGTTGCTAAACTGAATTTTTGGGTGCTTTCACAAATTCACACTAACGTAAAACGGTGGGGAGGGATTCTGGAGCTCCAAGAAAACGTGCGCATATTATATTTCTCCCATACGTCCATACTCGTTTTAGTGTATCCTGTTTTCGACGAAAATAAATAAAATAGAGGGTGTCTAAAAAGGAACGGTAGGACCGCTCGGCGACCGCGACAGGTCCGCAGCGGGCCCGGGTCCCGCGGGCACACCACGTAGCGGGGATAACGACGCGGGGCATTCGGCCCCCCCCCCCCTTTCATCAAGAGTTATTCGTTCACTCTATTTCCGGTTACGGGTCGTAACGCGGGGCGGCGCGGCGCGACGCCGGGTTGTAATAGCGGTTTTTGGTGCGGGCGGCGTAACAAAACGTCTTAAAATAAATTTTCTTCCTCCGCGGAGAGCACTTCCGATTGGGAAACGCAACGCGGGGGAGGGGGCGGGAGTGGTGGCGGGACGGAGCCGTCACTGAAGACCGCGAGGCAGGCGCGCCGGACATGGCGGAGGGCGGCGGCGGGGGCTGTGAGCAGGGGAAACGAGGGGGAAAGCCGGGGCGCGCGAGAGGTGGTGTCTGGGGCGGTGGTGGGGGGAGGTCATGTGACGTCTGGGTGCGGTCAGACGCGTCTCCTCTTCCGTCTGGTGACGGCGCTCTCCTCCGGCCCAGCGTACGGCGGTGCCGGCCGCCGCCGCCACCCGTGCGGCGAGCGCCACCAGCGGAGCGGCCCGGCGCGGCGCGTTCGGCACGGCCCGGTGCAAGCGCTCGTCGCCACGGCACCGCCACGGCGCAGCCGCGCGGCCGTGCCCGCCCCACGCGGGGGCGCTGAGCGGGCGGGCAGGGCGTGGAGGCGCCGGTGGCGCGGGCGGTTCGTCTTTGCCGGCGACGCCGCAGGAGCTAAGGCGGCGAGAGGCATACCCGTGACTGCCGGGAGGTATGGCAGGGACGTGCCGACTTCAGGCGCGGTGTGACGAAAAAAGAAACCGGTTGCGGATGCTCGGCAGTAAACACCTATATCGTTGGTTCTCCGCGGGCATAACGTGAACTAACAACACCGGCTGGGGAAACAGTAAGATGACACACGGAATTTGACATGTAGGTCGGCGCCGTATTCTATACAGGGGGGGGGGTCAATCATCACCTACATGCTTTACACCCAATACGGGACTATGATCTAGTTGTTGAAATATATAGCTTTGAATAAATATGCCCTCGATGCGGGCAGAAAGAGGGAGGCGCGCGCGTGCGAGCGCGGGATGGCAGGCGTGGCAGCGCGCCTGAGGTAGCGTGTAAGAATCGGCGGGCTAGCGGGAGGTGGGAGAGCGAGAGGCGGCGTAGCGAGATGAGCCGCTGGAAGGGGTCTGGCGAGAGAGACGCGTGGAATGCGTGGCGAAGGAGGCTGAGAAATGCGGTGGCGAAGGGTAGTGCGGCGGGGCAAAGGCGGCAGTATGGCGAGGGGTGGCGAAGTCGAGACGAGAAGAAGAGAGGATGTGTGGAGAGGCGAGGTCGAGGCGCGGCGAGGCGGGTGGCCGATGCGCCATAAAGCGGCGCTGGAGCCTCCGAGCCCGAATCAATGCCATGCCAACGCAGCGCGCGCGCGGCCGGCGCGCGCCGCTTGCGCTGGGGGCGGCCTTAAGCTCTGGGTCCTCTTGCTTCAAAAGTCGCGCGGCAACTGAGCGCAAGGCACCGGGAAAAGAGATCCGTGGATGTTCCTCGCCTCGCCTCGCCTCGCCTCTCCACTCCTCTCTTCTTCTCGTCTCGACTCGCCACCCTCGCCATACTGCGCGTCCTTTTGCCCCGCCGCACCTACCTTCGCCACCGCATTTCTCACGCCTCCTCTCGCCACGCATTCTCACGCGTCTCCTCGCCAGACCCCTTCCAGCGGCTCATCTCGCTACGCCTGCCCTCGCTCTCCCACCTCGCCGCTAGCCGCGCCGATCTTACACCTAGCCTCAGCGCGCTGGCCACGGAGATAGTAACGCGTACAAGAAACCTTTTTCATCTCGGTATTTCTTTGCTCCAAAATATATTTGGAAATACTTAAGAGCGTAGTTTACAAAATATATGCATTACTTTGCTCGTTGCAAATGTTTCTGTTTTAATGTTCAAATCGAAATTAATTTTAATTATTTGCAAGTAGTATACGTGTTTCACAAAGATATCCAGAATTCCATTTATTGAAAGGCATAAGTTAAAGGAAGCATTTTTTTCTGAAAAATTGAGCAAACTGTTTCTTGCCCAACGTGTAACCTGCCCCGTTGGTTCTGCACATTGCCAGAAACCGTGGCTCCGTGTCGCCTTCGCTCGACCAAAACCTCCCCTCACGCACCCTTCGCCCATGCCCTGGCTCACCATTTTCCTTCCCTCGCTGCCCTCTCCCTCGCCGCTCCCTGCCCACCTCTCAAACCTCGCCCAAGTTTCGTTTGCGCGCCCCCTCGTATCCCTTCACCCTCGCCGTCGCATTCTGAATTGCTCGCCGACCCCTTTGAGCGAGCAGTCGTTAGCAGAATCTCCGCCACGCCCGCCTCATCATTATGCGCTTGTTGAGGGTTGGCGAAGACTGCCGATGCGCGTTAAATAGCGTCTGCGGTGGGTGTCTTTGGATTATCCATCTTCTCTGCCCTCAATTGCTCTTCATCCTTCGTCCGTTCCTTCGCGCAAGCCCGAAAGAGCAAATCATCAGTCTGTGAATATTCCCTCTTGCCTTTCTACCTTCTATAAACTGATTCTACTACCTCGCACTTTGGTCTTGGAGTTTCAGAATCGCTTCCTCGTTGACCTTGCGGTTGAACTCGAAGAACGTGCGTAATGTTAGGAAATTATTTTTTCTAGTATTAGGTTTCAACGTCACTGCCTCCGATGTTCCATTGTTCCCGTAAACAGACTCGAATGAGGTTCGGAGGTTTCCACTGGCGGGATTTTCACACTGGGTACAGAGGTTTCGAATAAAGCCACTACTGAGAAATTTAGCGGGCCGCTGATCAATCGGTCGTTTTCCTGTTATCACAGTTCCCAAAACCAGCGAATGCGAGAGCATTTACTACTAACAACGCCTCGGCCGGCACACGAATTTGTCGTTCTCCAACCTTGTCCCCATTTCCCCTCACACGCTTAACTACGTTTCGGTAGCAAGACGGAAGAATAGATTTCTTCTCCGGGCTGTACTCGCTGAGAATATCGAGAGGGAAACCTCGTTCAGCCGAGGTTTGAAGGTCCGCCAAATCTGACGTTCCAGGGGGGGGCGTGGAACACTGCTACCTCCGGCAATGTAATCATGCCCGACACTACGAACTAATTCTAAGCCCAGAACATTAAATACAGGATTCACCCTGGAATATGGCACATCAGTGCAGAAGATGTACTCTCAAGAAACCGCAACTCTCGTGACATTACGTGAATTTAGAATGGTGATGGCTAAACATTAAAAAATTTTTATTAATTTTGGAATTGGTTGTGTAGATTTTGATCATTCATAATATTCTTAGTAGTTTCTGTGCTATATCTTATATGTATGTATAGTATTAGTATTTTTATTTCTACGTCCATCACGATTATAATAACTCAAATAATTGGATTAATTTTGAGCCCTATTTGAAAAATTCCTTTATGTAAAGTACCCCCAAAAATGAAAAACTGTTTCAAACTGAGAGACCTCGAGTCCCTTCCAATCGATAAAGGGATATTTATTGGAGAAAATCCACTAATGTTAGGCCGCTAGCGGTAACCACAGACAGACGTGCCATGAATCGATTTCCGTATCAAGACTCACAAAACATGGACTCTGACTGCAAACATGTGTTGAGATAATTTATTATATGCAGTGGAACACATTCATTTGACTTTTTCTTACCAGGCCCGCAATACTATACTTGTTTTCCGACGCACGATTACAATACTTCTCTGCTCACAAAGTAAATAAAATAAACCAAACTTATAACTCGTCACATTGTCCGCTAACTCTGTATTTTCGAAAAGTGCAAAAAAAAAACATTGCAAAATTAAATATATATATATTGAAGATAGATTTTCCTAAATAAAATCTGTTCTAAAAATTGATCTTTAAAAAAACTCGTTGTACATTGTTTAAAGAAGTGTAGTGTTCCGCTTAATTGCACTCTGTTAATAGTGTGGCTACTTTCTGGGAAAACGGATAAAATCAGGGAATCTCATGCTTTGAAAAATGTAGCAAATTAAGAATTAGTTATCTCCAATATATAAAGAATCGTTAGAAGGTAGGGAAAAGTTTAATTTGTTGTAGAACTTATTCTTAAAAAATGTTAGAGCATTTTTCACTCTTTTTTTTTTTTTTTTTTTTTTTTTTTTTTTTTCGAATCATTCCAAAGACAGCTGACAAATTAATTTTCAGGCTTGCTTTAATTTTTCTAAATAGGTGAAATACTATAGAACTCGTATCAGTAAAATATTTAAAAATATTCTGGCTAAACAGGAAAGATCAGAGCCAATTGGGTTCAGGAAATGAAGCTGCCACCTTGATTATTGCATTTTATTAAAAAAGTCTAAAAAACTTTGGCGCGGGGCGTCTCATTTTCGTTTGAACTCTTCTGAATTTTCGAAAAATGCAAGCTAATAATACAAGAAAGTACGTAGCTGTTTAGGACCAGTTGTTTTCTCTCCCTGCACCGGCCCAATTCTGTGTATCTCTTTCGTGTTCATTTAGAGCGTTCCACCTGTTGATAGCCGAATCCCTTCTATTGCTTTTGTAGTCTAGCCAAATACCTTTGCATTTAAAAGACGTTTTACGTCGTTCTGTAATGGTGGCTGCAGTGATTGCTGTATCGCTTAGGCATTCGCCGTGTTCTTCGTTAAACCGTTCTGTCTCCAGTACAAGCAGCAGCAGCAAGCCGTCGCATTTCGCCCATTCCTGCACCAGCTCTACTGCTCCCAGCTTCTCACGCTCTGATCTCGTACCACTGCGCCAGCTCCTCTCGCCTCCTCCCCGACTCCCCCCTCTCTCCACCTCTTCCCCCTCTCCTTTGCCCAACCATCGTCTGCTCGTCGTTTCTCCTCCCGGCCTAGCTGCTTCCCCGTTCCTTTATTTTCCTCCTGCCCGTATCTGCCTTTGCAATATTAAAGTATCCATAAGGGAAACTAATTTGCCTCACTGTTATGCTATTATGGCCAAGAAAAAATAGTATTATTTGTAGTTTATTTTCATTGTAGAACCATCATAAATTGATAAGCTACGATCCAGAGATGCTAAATTCAATGCAGTGGAAAAAGGGAGGAAGAGTAGCATGTTCACGACTTGTACCACTGCACTGCTTGTACACTTATATCTACCGCCTCGTCCCCGCCCAGTGGTTCCTCGTGTCACTTTTTCCCGCCTTCGGCTCTCTCCGCTCTCCCCCCAGTTCGCCCTCCTCATCGCGCCGCGAGGGGGCCGTAGCCATTTTTTGCGTGCGTGCGTGCCGGACGGGGCGGCCGGCGAGTGCAGGTTATCGCATTTCCGGCGCCGCACGACCGCCAACCCCGCCTTCCAAAGTTCCACGTGTTCTCTCTCCGGGCAAGGCCCTTCTAGCTATCGATTCCCACCCACGAACGCGCAGCTCACAGGCAGGCCGGCCCACACGAAAACTGCGCAGGACTGCCAACTTCGCCTCAATTTCACGCTGCAGGAGGCTCGCATGCTCGCGTTCTTGTGCGCGCAGATGAGGTTTGGCTTACCAATGGTCGTCCCTTGCCGAGAACTGCGTTGCAACTAGCTAGATTTCGAGTCGATCATAAACGTCTGGTTGAAAATAATCGTGAAAAAGCTTCACTGTGTGCATTGCAGTCACGGTCTCAAAGCCGAGGAGACGTATATGTTCTATGAATTTTTTACTCGATTTTTTAATGAATACCAGATAATTTAAGAGTTACTTTGCAGAGGTTCTTAACATAAGTATTTCCCGGCCTTTTTCCTTTTAATAGATGTTAATAACTAGTATACTTTAATAACTAGTAACATACAGATTCTGATCATGAAACGATGAATTCCTTTATGAACCTCCTACAAACTTAATACTCCATGTCCTTTTTCGTTGTAACGCAGAACGAAGTATGATGTAAAATTATATACTTGGTTTAAATTTCCTGTAATTACAGAAAAATATGGTGAATGGCGCCCTAGAAAATATGGAAGGGCCCTCTCAGAACTCTTTTGCAGATATTTTCAATTATGCGTTCCCCTCTTACACTATCTTATGACATTTAACTCTCATAGCTGCCCCTCTCGAGAGTTAACCACATGATCCTCAGCTAAAATTACCACACTTATTTTTCAATCTCTAACCATGTATGTAAGTTAATAATAGTTCATAGTGTTAAATATTAAACAAAAAATTTAGTTTTTGTAAAAGAAAATATAGTTTGTAAGAGTTATATATAAATAATGTTTACTACTCGCTTAGCACACCCCACCTACCAAACGGTACAACAAAAGATATTTATCATATATTTTGCCCTAAGAGATGCAGCATCATTTTCTGCAACTGGTAAACAACTAGCTCTCGTGCATGTCGACCAGAATATAGCTAAACCACGCTATTACTGCGATAATTATCGTAATCCGCGACAATCCTTTAAAATAATACAATTTTAAAATGTTCTTGATTTGTTTTCATTTATTATTTTCTAAAAACAACCGGAAAAAACTGTATGTGCATGTAATTTCTCCTCACCCTAATTTATCGTTTTTAGAATGAAGAAAAATTTTAATCGATTTGGATTAATAGAATTAACAGATATCGTGCACTTTGGAAACGTGCCTTTTATTTCCAAGAAATTCAGAAACAATACCGAACCGTGGATTACATTACAGCAGCTTTCATCAGCGCTGCACTGGGAAAAACTCGCGCGTGTGGCCCGGATGCTGACAGTTTTGCCACGATACCAAAACTCTCCGTTCCGACGTATTGCGCAATTGCTCACCTCGGAACGTTAATTCATGCTAACATGCTGAATTGGATATAGAGCCTCACCATCACACCTGGATTTCCTTTTGGCACGCAACGACACGCAGCTTAGCCTCCTCATCGCTAAAGCATTAGCGGCTGTGCGACGCCAGCATGCTACCCTATGTTACCTACGTGTGGAGAAATTTTCATTTTACTTGTAACAACAGTTCAATGTTGCTACATTAATTTGTTTTTTGTTTGTTGATTTCACGCGTTCGATTCCAATCTCACAACCGGACTGTCCTCCTTTCTGCTGGTGTTTCTGGCCGTTCAGCGCTGCTGTTGACGATGCAGTCTCATGTCAAAAACAATACAGTTTCTTTGTGGTCTAGACGGAAATCCATTCGATTTCAACTGTGGTACTTCCTGCCCAATTGTTTACAAAAAACATTCATTGTACAAGTCAGTAAATATTGCCCTTTCGGAAATTCTTTTTCGGCGAGTGGTGCGCGGTTATCGCAGACGTTCACGTTAAGGCGCACTGGTAGTATGCTCCGAAATCAGCGTTTCGCAAAATGTGCATACATTTGTTTATATACTTTTCGCCCAATGTATACACAAAACTCAACATATTTTTGTTATACTTTCCCAGTTGCAAAAACTCAAAATGTTTCCCACTGCAACCTTCAAAATTTTTCCATATTCCCTATTCCTTTATAAATATTTTGGAATGGATAGCATAAATAATCAGTATTTATTTTATCTTCCGTCATGTTTTGTAGCTCCATTAAAACCCTTTGGTTAGTAAATCTTTTGCACTCCATTTAAGTAGTCCCTGAAAATTATGTATGAAATTTGTCATTTTCCTTGTGCCTTTGAGCATGTTCATGAGGACACAGACACTGGCACATTATTATGAAGTGTTCAATTGGCCTGACTGCGTGTTATCATTTACGAATCTGGGAAAAACACTTGACTTCCATTTCAGAGCTTGATGAAGAGCTCCTCGGGGGTACGCCCTAACTAATTGAGTGTTTTTTTTATCGGTAGAATGCCTTTTTTAGTCTTCGGTTAATTTTTTTAATATTGGGTTTATATGTAAATTTTTTTAATATGGGCGTGACGATCACCTTGGATGAACCAGGTGACTGAAGGATGTTTAGGAATTGTACGGAATTATGGGCTTGCAGGGTCGAAGAATAATATCCACTTGAGGCGAACACGCGAAATATTAACGTGACTTTTTACCTAGCCCTCTAATGTCCAGACATATCTTGCTTAGTGTTTGATACATGAGCTCTCTGCGGGACCTGCCCAATGTGCCAATGACAATGTTAAGTTTTAACTGTATAGCTCAAAGAGTTGTGCTTAAACTTTTCTTGAACAAAGCCTAAGATAACGTGGTCTCGCAAGGTATAGTGGAAACGTTTTCCTACCATTCTTTCTTTCTCCTCTCTCCGCCATCAACCGAGTAGCATACAACGATATCTTGCGACACCAGTTGAAGGCAGGAAAGGTAAACAGGCCATGTTTTGAAGTTTTGTTTTCATTGCCCGGCACTTGAAAAGTTGTTCCTGACATTTTTGTGCGAAATTGCTGAGAATGTTCTAGTTGCAAGTTGGACCTCCAGAGGATTGGCAGAAAATGTTGTTTCCATATTAGCTGTCGGGAGCCACATTATCCTCATAATAGTACTTGATGCGATCCGTGGCTAGATGGATCTGACTTGGACGAGATTGTCGGAGAATTTGATTTCCCGCCTTACTAGTTTCTTCCCCCTAGACGAATCCTGGGCAAACCAACACCAATAAAACCGCGCGCGAGGTAGTGCGAGAGGGTAGTTGCTTACGGACCCACTTACGCAGTAATGTTTCTTTCACACGGTTTCAACTACTCGCTCGCCATCCCACCTCCAACCAAATTGTCTCTGACTGAAGGAAAGCTCTACATAATAAAAATTAATACGGTGTTGACGGCGTGAAATAATACCTCCCCTTCTGATTCTAAGACCGGATCAGACGCCAAAGACAAACTTTGCTTTGTACGTATCGCCTGCAATTTTATGAACAAGATGTAATCATTACTTGCCCTACCTGTTATAGAGTGCTTATTTTTGCCCCGGGAAAATTTTTATACGTTTTGAACCATTCTTCTTTTATTGCTGGACAGTTGGCCTCGGCGAGGCAGCGTTTGCCACGCTTACTACACGCACGTCGCCTGCATTATCTGCCTTGGACATTGTAAAGGAATAATAATAATAATAAATAATAATATAATAATAATAATAATAATAATAATAAATGTAACGTCTCTCTATATCTGTGCTTTACCTAGGCACATAGGGATAAACGCATAGGTTAATAGTGATAATCTTTTCAAGATATTTTTATTTCACTTGAGCAACTATTTCTTATCCATTCTTGCCAAATCTTATTTCCATCTGTATTCAGCATTCAACTTGAAATTTGGGCTAGGCTGATCTCAGAATTTTAAAAAACATTCCCAGAATACTCTTCTCCCCTTATAAACCATACTTAAGTTTCTGACTGTTTTTGACTTCAAATAAATAATACATATATGCATTTTCTAATGCCTTTTGAATTTTTCTGTCCGATACAGTCTACTCCTGGATACTTGTAATAAGTGATGAACGTAAATAATAAGTAATATGATGAAAGTATGAAGAAAGAAATAATAATGAATTTTGGGATTTATAAATGAACTCAGTGTAGGACGCTCTATCCCCTTCATTATTCATTCCGAGTGTGCAGCAGGGCTTCGAATTACTTACGCCTGTCGCTCCGAAAATATGTTATATTGCGAGTCGATAAGAAGCCCCACTATGGTGACATCATGACTCAAACGTCAAGCACAAGAGGTGTGGAACCGGAGTGTTGACGGCTTAGGCCCTTTTGAGTATGCTCTTCTTTCGTTTTCGTGCTTGCTCCATGGCCTTCCCATGCCTGGATTTCAGGACTACCGCAGCCTTCCATTTCCTGCCCGACAATCTGCTTTGTTTGGGGGATCCGCACTTCTATGTCGTAGCATGCATTTTCACTAGCATTCAATGACTAATTAGATGTTATCCTGTCGTTCCTAACATCATTAGTATGTTTATCTTGGGGTGTATAACATCCTTCGGAGCGCTTTATTTAATTTGATTGTATAAGTGGTATTTAAAATCTAATTTATAATAGTGAAAAACAATTTCGTAATTAATGATATCCGATACTTAGAGTGTATATATTTGTTACCCTGGATTATGTGTTTAATGTGATTATTCGTTAACAAGGAAAACGTCAATCTGGTAATCAATGATTTAAGCCATGCACCTGTAAATTATGTTACCCTTGTTTATTCTTACTCATACGACGTATTTAATGACTTAGTCGTAGGGAAGCGAAGATCCAACGTCACACAGAAACAGACTTCAGCCTAGCGTGCTCGTCCTGACCCTTCTCCTTTCATGCCATTCGGCACTTCAGATGTTGGTCAGATTTTGTAAGCTAGTTCGCTTCACAAATTTCGCGACAGAATTCTATATTCTTCGAAAAGAAAAAAAAAATCAATACTTCTATCTATTTCTATCTTGATATAATTTGCAATTCCCTTTAAATAGTAGGTAATTTGATGTATACAAGATATTTTCAAAACCACCTCTTCCCCCCTTTTCCACTCATTAAATGAAATTAAAAGTTATATACCTGTTTTAGCTAATATTTTTTAAAACGCGAGGAAAATATTAGTTACATCATTTTCTCAAAAACCATAAAATTTCATACAAATTATCGATGGCTAATTTCCAGTGTTTTGTGCAAAATTAAAAGAAATCTGTTACAGTCTTGCCAACGATGTCAAAATGTTTCTAGTTTTTGTTTACTAGGAAACCGGTAAAGGTTTCAAAAACAAGAAAAAATTTTGATTTGACTGAAAAAAATACAAACTTTAAATGTGTTATCTCCTATTTAATGCTGCGACACTTCTTACGATTACAGCTGACTTCATTTGACAGCAAAGCTTTAAGAAGAAGCATTAAATTTCGTGATATTTTGCGTGATAAAAGAGTTTTACTACTGTATATATTGATATCATTGCTGTATTTCCCGGATACAGTATTTTTTGAAATATTTAATTTATTGAATGTTGATGTTACACGAGAGTATTAATTTATTCACTGATATTGTGCATGCTACTTTTTATGAAACTGTTTTATGTGCTTTTGTCAAGCAGCATTTTTGCTGCTGCAGCCACTTAATTTGATTACTTAACGATTTGTGCAGTTGCTCCAATAATTCAAGGTCTAAGTGTGAATGAATCCCAATTCTTTCTCTAACGTCTTAGCTTATCTATAATTTCTCCCCTTAATCCTTACACCAGACAACGTTAAACAATGACCGTCCAGCTTCGCAATAGCATGAAGATGCATTTCTCCCTATGGTTCGCCTGATGTTATCCACTGGGCTGAGAGCTGGGGGGTTTCAATCCCTAATCTAGAAACCATACCATACTATATATAACGCAATCAGTTCATATGTTAAATTGAAGCCCCCCATTCTACACAATGTTTAGACACGAGATTACGCAGCTCGTAGGTAGAAAAAATCTTATTTTCAGTTTTCTGTCTCCAGTAACTTTAACTCCCATGCGCTCGTTTAGTTGGAACCGTCTGATCGCCCGTGAAAAATACCCAATCCTCAACCCGCACATAATTCCACATCGAAGCCGGGCATAGTTTAAGCGAGGTATGCGCTGTTTTGGCTCGAATAAAAGGGATGAAATGGTGAAAATCATAAAAGACATGCAACCATTCATTTTCTTGATGCTCTTCTTTGTTATGTGTAAAAGTGTAATTAGCATTATATTGGTGTTTAAAGCCGTGCACGTGTTCGCATACCCGCACACGAGACAGAAGCGAAAGGGAGCGCAAGCGAGGAGAATGCGAAAGTGTGGAGAGGCCAATGAGATCACAGACTGGAGATTTTTTTACGCATAAAGGACTTACTGAAGGGAATTACGAATTCATCTGTTGATGCAGAATCATGTGTGGCTAGCTTCTGAATTAATGTTAGAACCGACATATGATTAAATGTGTTCAGCAACAGATCAACATGTTATTAAACTCATAATTTATTTAAATATTGGTCGAATTAATTCAAAACGTGAAAAACATAAATCCTTCAATCCCTTGTAGATTAAAAGTTTGTCGATATAATTGTCACCTATAACAATTTTGCAACTTAGTAAGTAATGAAACGATATAGTTTCATATTTACATTGTGCTCCGTGCCTAAATTTGAATTCCCCGGACGGATGTTACGCATCTTCTCGTAGAAAAGTAATGTGCCTCTGCAGAAAAACATTTTTAAATGCTGCTTCTATATCTTTCCAATGTTAGCATGCCTAGGCTTCGTCGTGTGCAGCAATTCTTGCGAGGCTATCGATGGCCGGCGCGGGGCGGGGTGAGACGAGAGGGCGGGCCGCGGGGAGTCTCTGCATCGAATTTCCTCCAGCAGCCAGAGATCCACCTGTTTCGCACGTTCTCGTTCCACTGCCAACGTCCCCGCTCTCGCACTCCCCGTCCGCACTCCCATTATCCGCTGTAGCTCTCCCCGGCCTCCACTGCCGTCGTCCCCGCCCTTGCCCTTCCCGCCGCTACTGCCATCTTCCCCGCCTTCTCGTTCTCCCCCGCCACTCACTGCTATCACCCCCGCTCTTTGCTCTCTTCCGTCCCACAGCATCGTCCCGCTCTCCCCGTCCCCCACTTGCTATCGACCCCTCCTTCGCTCTTCTCCTCCTCCTTACCATCGCCCCGCCTTCTTCTGCCCGCCCCCACTGCCTGATTACCCCTACTCTTGCTCTCCCGCCCACACTCCTCTTCCCCGCCTCGTTCTACCCGCCCCGCACTGCCTTGTGCCTGCTCCTGCGCTCCCCCGTCACGACGGGCAAATCTTCCCGCTCTCACTCTTCCCGCCCACACACCTCCATCTCGCGTTTCGGGGGGGGATAGTCAGATAAAGTTTTTTCTTCTTTGGGAGCCGGGGATGCTGCTGATAATCTGAGATATATAAACTGGTTTTATGGATCATTTTCTTTATTTTGCGTCAAAAGCGGAAAATTTACTTGATTATTTTTCATTGCGTTAAATGAGTTTTTCTATCTCTTGGACATATACGGCTTGTGCTTTCACTTACTCTCTGTGTTCGTTTTTGCCGTTAGGGAAAATTAGTGAAGAATATTTCCATGTCTTGCAAGCTTAGTTCAAGATTGTCTTCAAAACTGTTTCTTGTATTCCTGATCGTTAACTTGTGCTTACCGCAGTTTGTAAATGAATTGAAGGCAAAATCAAATTTTGGGAAAATTCTAAATAAAGAAATAGTCACAGAAAACAAATTTGGTAAATAAGCAATATTAATACTTAGTTTTTGTGGCAAACGTAAGGATTATTTTACTTGATGTTTTAATTTAAACACGAAGATATAAAAATGCTGGCTAAAAAATTTAAACCGAAAAGTGGACGAGAAAGACTCGTAAATTAGTAATTATCGACAATGAATGGCTGTCAAGAAACGTGCGAATCGTTGACCCTGCTGAATCGTTGCAAACCGAGAAGCGAAAGTGGAACGAATCCAGATTATGCCTGGGCACGCTGTTCATAAACACGTCTTCCTCAAACTTGCATGGGGCCAAACTGGACGAATTCTTGAACTCTTGGGCGCTTCCAGTGCTCGGGTAAAACAAGGGACTCAAACTCAAAGGGGCAAACTGGAAACGAATCCTCAGCGTATGTGGGGCCCTTGGGTTTCACATATCGGGGGAATTTGAAAAGGCATTACTGGCAGCAAATACTCAACGTGGGGATACTTTTAATTAATAATAATAATATAATAATAATAATAATAAGAAAAATATAATAATAATGGAATTTAACTAGTACGCAGCACAAAAGTTGAACAAACAACACAAAATAAATTAAATATAAAAAATTATTCTCGAAACTGCAAGCAATAAAACATACTTGTGTATATATTATAAAATACAAGGAGTTTAAACATTACCAAGATATTAAAAAGTTGCTATTCCGCTAACCCAACATATTATTAGCCACATACTTATTTCCGGAGACACTTGCCTATCACATAACTAGACAGCTGGTCGTTAGCTGTAAACGCCACTATAATGATAATCATCTGTATACTCATAGAATAATAGAATCAAATGATTTTATTTTTCGTGTTAATTTTTCCATCTCCGGTACTTGACACAAAACCTAGTCACCTGCCTTCCAGGATATATATAATTTTCAATTTCTTGTGCGCGCCCAATAGAAATTAGTTAATTAGATACAAAAGATCTTAATTTTTTATATTCTAACAAATCATGCGTCCGCCAACATAACATTTCATTGCTTTCTAAGATTTATCCCGAATATGTATTAAGAAAGATGTCATCATTTTATGACCAGTTCATAATTGGTAAACCACAGCTTCTGCAAAATGGTGTTGTCTTTGAAATCAAATTAACCACACAACATATCTACTTAACATATTGCTCAGCCATTGCATTGTACCAATATTCTGTTAGACAACAATGAATTGTTCTAGTTGAACGTAAGACAAACCAACCTTCCATGAAAAAATATTTAAACCAGAAATGAGGCAATTCGAACGTCCTTTATGTTAACACATATTTTAAAAAAATAAAAAATAATCTTCTATCATAAACTCATACAGGGTTTATCCCAGAATTTTATAAATTAATTCTTACGAAAGCTTGCAGGACCAATCATGAAATACATACGTACAGTACGGAATAATATTTGCCAAAGTTAAGCCAATAAATCAACTGGGCTTAATTTAAGTATTGCGGATCCCTAGGCTATAATATGGTGGCTACCTTCTGGGAAAAGCCAGAATTTATTAAAAAAACCACTTATTATTCACTATTGTATGTTAATATACCAATATTACAGGGGCATTATTTAAATAAATTTTTTAATTTGGGTTTATCAAAAAATTTCAATACAATTATTTAATACAGTAGACTAATTTATATTTTGATTTAAATTACAATAATAATTTTGGCCATCCATGAATTTATTTTCTGACCCTAAGAAATGCTATTTTAGTAGTAAATTCGTTCTCCAAATGCAGGAAGGGTTGCAGAGTAACATCCACGGATCTCTTTTCCCGGTGCCTTGCGCTCAGTTGCCGCGCGACTTTTGAAGCAAGAGGACCCAGAGCTTAAGGCCGCCCCCAGCGCAAGCGGCGCGCGCCGGCCGCGCGCGCGCTGCGTTGGCATGGCATTGATTCGGGCTCGGAGGCTCCAGCGCCGCTTTATGGCGCATCGGCCACCCGCCTCGCCGCGCCTCGACCTCGCCTCTCCACACATCCTCTCTTCTTCTCGTCTCGACTTCGCCACCCCTCGCCATACTGCCGCCTTTGCCCCGCCGCACTACCCTTCGCCACCGCATTTCTCAGCCTCCTTCGCCACGCATTCCACGCGTCTCTCTCGCCAGACCCCTTCCAGCGGCTCATCTCGCTACGCCGCCTCTCGCTCTCCCACCTCCCGCTAGCCCGCCGATTCTTACACGCTACCTCAGGCGCGCTGCCACGCCTGCCATCCCGCGCTCGCACGCGCGCGCCTCCCTCTTTCTGCCCGCATCGAGGGCATATTTATTCAAAGCTATATATTTCAACAACTAGATCATAGTCCCGTATTGGGTGTAAAGCATGTAGGTGATGATTGACCCCCCCCCCTGTATAGAATACGGCGCCGACCTACATGTCAAATTCCGTGTGTCATCTTACTGTTTCCCCAGCCGGTGTTGTTAGTTCACGTTATGCCCGCGGAGAACCAACGATATAGGTGTTTACTGCCGAGCATCCGCAACCGGTTTCTTTTTTCGTCACACCGCGCCTGAAGTCGGCACGTCCCTGCCATACCTCCCGGCAGTCACGGGTATGCCTCTCGCCGCCTTAGCTCCTGCGGCGTCGCCGGCAAAGACGAACCGCCCGCGCCACCGGCGCCTCCACGCCCTGCCCGCCCGCTCAGCGCCCCCGCGTGGGGCGGGCACGGCCGCGCGGCTGCGCCGTGGCGGTGCCGTGGCGACGAGCGCTTGCACCGGGCCGTGCCGAACGCGCCGCGCCGGGCCGCTCCGCTGGTGGCGCTCGCCGCACGGGTGGCGGCGGCGGCCGGCACCGCCGTACGCTGGGCCGGAGGAGAGCGCCGTCACCAGACGGAAGAGGAGACGCGTCTGACCGCACCCAGACGTCACATGACCTCCCCCCACCACCGCCCCAGACACCACCTCTCGCGCGCCCCGGCTTTCCCCCTCGTTTCCCCTGCTCACAGCCCCCGCCGCCGCCCTCCGCCATGTCCGGCGCGCCTGCCTCGCGGTCTTCAGTGACGGCTCCGTCCCGCCACCACTCCCGCCCCCTCCCCCGCGT
>BOPP01000214.1:708531-724931 GCA_017312745.1 Gryllus bimaculatus
GTGCGTTTCGCCAATCGGAAGTGCTCTCCGCGGGCGGAAAATTATTTTTGAAAAGACGGTTTTGTTACGCGCGCCCGCACCAAAAAGCCGCTATTACAACCCGGCGGTGGCGCGCCGCCGCGCCCGCGTTACGACGTAACCGGAAATAGAGTGGAGCGAATAACTCTTGATGAAAGGGGGCGGCGAGTGCCCCGCGTCGTTATCCCCGCTACGTGGGTGGGGTGGCCCCCGCGGGGACGCCGGGCGCGCTGCGGACGCTGTGCGGCGGTCGGCGATGGCGGCCTACCGTTCTTTTTAGACCCCTCTATTTGATTTATTTTTCGTCGAAAACAGGATACACTAAAACGAGTATGTGACGTATGGGGGAGAAATATAATATGCGCACGTTTTCTTGAGCTCCAGAATCCCTTCCCCACCGTTTTACTGTAGTGTTGAATATTGGGTGAAAGCACCCAAAAATTCAGGTTAGCAACATTTAAAAACTAGGTTCCCTCCCCCTGAATAAAACAATTCTTATTTCCATCATTAAACAAACCACAGGTTTAGTTTTATAGTAAAGGGAACGAAATACCTGCCCACACTCACTGCTCTCCTACCACAACTAACAAAAGGATAACTTAAAATATATGCATAGGGAAGTTATTTAACATTTTAATTGTAGTTTATTAATCGTCCCAAACCGTAAAAATGTATGCGCCGTATGAGGTAGAGCATATTTTCTTTGAGCTCAAGAATCTGTACGATCGATTTCTTTGTACATAGTAGTTGAAATATGAAAAAGGTACCAACGAGAGTGGTTGGCAACTTTTAAAACTAGAAATGTTCGCTCCCATGTAATGGAAAACGAATTGCAGATGTGATTGATAGTATTGCTGGCAAAATAGCCACCCTCTTCTCCACACTCCGGCAACTAAGAAACAGCGGGCTGGACAGAACATGTACATATTGAAGCTACATTTAGGTCCAGAAGCAGAGCAAGGATCCATTTCAGCAATTTGATCAGGGAAACTAGACGGAAAACCTTACCGTGATGGAGGAGATTGTCTCAGAAGCAGATGTATAATAATACTTTCACGCATAATGTCTATATATCACATACATATTTAGTTTTAGAATTTCACTGTGTGCGATAAATTTAGGCATTTAAAACTTTGTGAAGGTAAATCACGTTGAGTAAAGCGTTGGTAATCACGTTGACATAATTATGGTTGTGATTTTGGCGGTCATCCGACATCTTCCACACTGACGTATTATATTTACGCAAAGTAAACGATTAGAATCCTACAACGTTGACTTTATGAAACTTTGAAGACTTGTCATTTTGATACAATCCAGGATCGGTTTGGTTTAGAGGGTGGGACCCACGCTCCATCCAAGCAAATGAGGAAAAGCAGAATTTGATACAAAAATATCAAGTAAGAAACTTAGAACTTAGCTAGTATTCGATGACGAACGGTTTCTTTAAGAGTTTCATTGTGTCGTCTCCCACGCAACCCGCAACCCATAAGAAACTTTGTTTACAGAGTTAATTATTATTTTTGTATAAATATTCCGCAAACGCCCCTATTGGTTACCGCTACCAATCCCTACCATCATATGTTTGCCTTCTAATGTTGATACTCTACTGTGATGACATGGTAGAGTGCGGATCTTAGGAATGTACTATAAACTAGGAAAAGGATCTTAGAAATATTCTGTATTAGGAGTATACTGTATTCAATATATTTATTATATATTATATAATTGTATACACAGAGTAAAATATGATAATATATTATCATTCTTACCTTCTATTTCTTACTGTGGTGTTTGATATTGGAACGTAAATTGTAAAAGGAGTAGAATGATCTTTTTATTGTAAAAATATGGGAAGATTCCAAGCTCAATGAAGAGAGGCTTGCAGGAATAGCATTTGCTTATTATTCGCATAATGTTTTTGCAATCCAATGACTAGGTACTATAGGATCTACTTCTTAGTAAATTGTGCCATAGCGCTGGCAGGAATGTACATTAGTAACAAATTGCATGAAGGCTGACCGAATGTGAAAGACTTGTGATTGCGTAACATTATGAATGCTGAATTCATTTAGTGCTGAATTCATTTAAATGAATATTCCTTTTGACGTTTGACTGAAGTTATTCTCAAAAATGTTACCTTAGCATCAGCCACATGCATATTTATCATTTTCAGTGGCGCATGCGATTGTTGTCATAAATCCAAAACTGCATTGAAACAGTTCTTCCTTTGTTTAGTATTAATTTATTGTACCTCCATCTACCAATACCTTCAACTGAAAGTTACTATGTGGGCATTAGGCTATATCACTATCTTTCGTTTCTTCATTACTGAATGACCTGATTTACACGTTTCCTTTTGACAACCGATTCCGGAGTTTTTGTGAACGCGCAGATGCTCGGTGTTGCTTCTGGAATCCCAGAAGCCACGATCGTGTTCCTTGTAAATGATTCTACTGTTTGCCAAACAGGTCAAAGTCCGAAGGTACTATGTTTGGGAAGTGTGGTGAACGCTAAAGATCGCCTAGGTCTCGTGGTCTTGTACCTTTAGCACTATTTTCATCTGTTTTAGCATCACTGGATTCTCAATTTTTATTCCAGTCTGAAAAGCAGGATTAAAAAAAAACACAAAAAAAAACAATATTTTTGTTTAGGAGATTGAATGGGTGGTGCATTTAACAGTAGATCATGTTTCATTGTTTTTCTTTCCTGATAGTGACCTTTGGCATTGGTCATTTCCTAATAACAGGTGTTCGTTATTTTCCTGCGGTAACACATGAAACCCATCCAGTTCCATAGCCATGATGCGCGAAACGTGCTGAGTGCAGGGCTCTAAATGAAGAGCGTTGTAAACACGGCCCCGAGCAGAAACCGTTGTGCAGATGGCACTGAGCACAGGGTGGGGATTGGAGGTTTTAGCCAGGGTAGGGAAATGTTTAATATTTAAAACAAAGCAAATGAAGTGAACAATCACAGGGGACATGAGAAATCCACCGTTTTCATTTTTATTTTTCCAACTGAGTGTGGTGAATAATAAGCACACATGTGGCCTGTGTTACCTTGAGTAAGGTCCAAAGCAACTAAGACAATACACATTTCCATATTTACCACGCCAAGTTTTTTTTTCCTGTTTCGCTGATTTGTACGTTTCAAAGTGTGACAGTCGTAAATGAGGCACCTAGAAGCGGATTACTGTAATTGTGTGAAACAAAGAAATTCTTTTCGGGCAGGGACCATCCCTCTCTCTATGGCTTCCCCCGTCAATTCGCCCCCCTGCCCGAGCAGAGAGCGACGTGCTGAAAGCGCTGAGCGGTGCCGTTGTTTCGCATTTGAAGCCTGGGCGACGCCATTGGCAGGGCTGAATGGCAGCGCGCACACCAAACGCGGCCGAAAATGAGTGCTGCCACGGCGGGAGCGGGGTGGCGGCGGGGGTTGCGAGCGGAGCTGGAACCGCGATCTCCGGTTTCCCAAGGGGAGGAAGCCGGAGGGGGCGGCTACGCCTGCTGACACAGTGCGCCTGCGGTTGCCGTTTCCCCCGTTCCCCTTCACCCTCCCTCCCTCGCCTCGCCCGCCATCCGGCGTCGCGCCCCGCTCCGTCTCCCTCTCCTGCCTTAAAACAAACACGTGCTGCGTACTCAGGGTGATTAGGCTGCTATTCATCGAGTAACAAGGTGAAGCTGGTGCCTGGGCGCGAGACGACGGGGTCGCTGCTGCGCCTGCGGCTGGGCTGCCGCCGCCCCCGACGCTCGACGCTGGGTTGCCGCCCTGCCGGCCGCGGCGCGAAGGCACGGCGCTGCAAGATGAATACGACGGTTACTGCAAAACCGACGTCCTTTTATTTATTTTTTATTTGTATTTTGACGAGAATGCGTCTCCGGCAGGACATTTTCAACGACGCGATGGGTAGATCATGATTATGCCTGCGATTTATGAATGGATTTTGAACCACACGCGGATCTGTTTCTAGTTAGAGGGGGGATAAAATTAGAAACATCGTGTTGGTGACATGTTTATTCCTTTCAAATACCATAAACTTAGCGTATTCATATGCGTATGCGTACGTATGACGTGTGCATTTCCACAAGATTTCGCGATACCCTGCCAACGATGTGAAAGGCGCCATATATTCTCACTCTCTCCTTGAAATAAGCATCATATTGCTGCGGTAATACGTTTATGGGTCAGAAAGCGTATTTCTTACATTGAGGCGATAATCCATCCAAGTCAGTAATTACAGAGGATGCTATAGAAACTATCAAAGTGTTTACTGTGACCCATACACGATCCGCATTCTGGCGTTTTACCCCTCCGGGTTTACCGCGTCTCGTACTGAACGGAATCACATATTTAATAAATATATACCGTGTATATGCTTTTGCCGATAGACGTTTAGGTTATATTCATCCATGAATCAGATTTTTGAAAGTGCGGAGTTTTAGCCTCAGACGATGTTTTTTGTTGTCAGAAAGGGTTAAACGATTCGGGGAAAACTTCCTCCTATCCCAAACGTGTACGGAACCCTCTAGTTTTGGTGCAAACTGTTCCAAGCATTTGTTATTTCTCTGTCGCGTGGAGATCTGAGTGAGTGAGCCATTAATGCAGATGAAGCACGAATTCGCCACACGGAGTCCCCAGACGGAGAAGCGAGACAGGCCGAGGGCTTCGGGGCTGCAGTGCCACCTTGTGTGCTCTCCTAATGACCTCGTATGTTAGTTACGTGCCAGCCGTTAATGGACTCTTAGTAAATTTACTTAGTTTGACGTACTGCGGTGCGTTGCTACATCGTGTTAATAAATTGAGACGGTGTTTCGCAGTGGCCGGAAATGCCGTAGGCTTTGGGCTATGTGGCTCACAGTTACCTTGGAATGTAACTCTGACTCCAGGAAAACTTGATTCTTTTAAATAAGAATTATTAATTTTAAATTATTAGTTACGTAAGAGACATGATAGGCTATGTTTATATTTTTGTTATATTTAATAATGTGAATGTAATTTAAATTAGATTGATAAAACTAGTATGTTACAGCATTTCCAAACCGGCAAGTTTAAAAAATTGTGCTGGCATGTGCGAATTTGATAGGTACATGTATTTTTCCTTCCGAGAGGATGACAGTCGCAGGGTCGCAAACCCCTTATCTGTACTCGTTTTATATTTTTTCCATTTTAAATTAGTTTCTGTTTTACGTACCTACGTACAAAAGAATTGACTTCTAATTCACTTTTATTGAATCTATAAAGGAGAGGAATAAAATAGAAAGGGGACAAAAAAGAAATACCAAATTTCGAGAGAGAAACTGGAAGATTGGTGAAGGGGGAAATAATCGGAGGAAATGAGTCGTATGTGCGTGTTTTGGTGTGATCAGGGGGTTGAGAACGGGAACAGGGACGTATTCTGCCTGTAGGGTGCTCGGGTGTGGTCTGGCGAAGGCTCTCGGGTTTCCTCGCAATCCGAAACCACTGAGCCCGAGGACGTCACCGTAGCCAGGCGGGAGCCCTCTGCCCGCAGAATTGTACCGCCAACGCATCACGTGCGAGGTGGCGGTCGTTGGTAGTCGCTTGTCCCGCAGCCCCGTCGTTTTCCTACCGCCTCTCCACTGCCGCAGTCTTGGTGTTCACGCCCTCGCAGCGGCGACTTGTGGGGAGTAGAGCAAACGCATAATTGACTTTTGAGGAACAAGGGGGTCCTCGAACAATGAATGAGTGTTTATCATAAGACGCTACGTTTACAAAGGCGTGTGTTTCATATACATTCCTCATAAAGCCTAAATGAGTGGTTTTTTTTAGAATTAAGTGATCGGGAAAATGAGAGAGTCTTTGACTTACGTGTTTTCGAGATCGTTTGTGATTGTACCCTTCCAATAAATTGCCTATGTTACTTCTACACTTATTCGTCATAAATGTCATAAATGATCCAGTGGAAGGAGTTTTCTTGCAAAGATTATATTACAGGCGGACTATTTTTTTCTTATTAAATCTTGCCAAAACGCCCGTTCCTTCGTTATTCATAATACAAGTTAATATGTATAAGAACTTGAATAGAGATTCCAGATCTCAAGAAAATATGCGCAGATTATACTTTTCCCAGAGTAGTATGTCAGAATAGAGTTTTTTTTAGTTAAATAAATTCGTGCATTCGGAAGGAACAGGGCATTCCCTGCAAGATATCCTAAACGTTATTTTTCTCTTGCGTCAGTATTTGCACAAATGAACAATTACATTCAAATTTAATTTGCTCAGGTTGGACAAAATATATATAAAAGCATTTGTTTTAGACTGGAGAGCGTGTGATCTAACGGAAGAACCGCTGCTGCTCCTCGGGCGCTCGTCGTCGGCAGCGGCGGAGCGCGCGGGGGCGGGGGCAGGGCCAGCGCCGGACAAAGATAATAACGACGTAATAAAGGGTCGACCCTTGCGTCTTGAAATACGACCCATTGTGAAGCGCGGTCGCGAGAGCCTACGGAGAATGTTAAACAACGCCGCTGCCGGCTTTTGGGGGAGGTGCCCCTCTAGCTCCACGTCACGGCCTGCCCACTCCGCGACCTCCGGCTCTGCCTCTCGCCCCGACCCCACGCCATGCGCAATGTGCTCGGGCCCAGCTCGAACGCCTGCGAATCCATCCGTTCGTTATATTATTGTACTACATTCTCACTGTCAAGCCAGACAATAAAGCGTCAAAGGAATGAAAGTGTAGAAAGCAATAGCGATATATGCCACGTGAACTATAAACGGAGATATTTAGTTTTGTGTTTCTCTTCACGGTTGTAATTTATTAGTATATAAAGCGCAATGATAATAAAAACGCAGCAGCTCCGTAAGGTCCCGAGACGAGGAAGGGAAAGTTGCACTTGTATCATCAATCCTAAAGAGAGTAAAAGACGTCAAGTTTTCAGCATCTTTGCTTATGTGTTATACATGTCTGTTGTATCTACATCTTTAAGCAGTTACCCAATGTTATAATTCATAAAATATTATTACGCTATCAAATAAGATGTCTTCACAGCGTTTTGAAAATAATTCTAATCAATCCTTTTCTTACGACGTCTACAGCTGTTACAGAAGCTAAACGTATTGTACAGGTACTACCAAAGATTTCAAAAAAAAATATTTAGATTTTTGAGATTAAATGTGCATTTTGAATGCTGTTTTTTTCAATATTAGAGATATCGTTGGCAACACCTTATTTATGTATTAACATTTAAAAAAATTAAAAGGGTATGTGACGTACTGTAAGAAGAAGTGTATTGTCATAGCATGTGGGCATGATACGCACACGATCTGAGATTGCAATGTATTACATTCACTACTTATATAAATGAAAAATTGCCCTTCTGTTTGTACTTTCGGCTTTACTGTCTTCCGGTTATATTTCTCCTATGTTTCTTTCCTTTTTCGCTACTTAGATCCCAGTCATGTTTAATACCATCACACATACACACTTTTAGTTTCAAAGAAATGTATCGTGATTGATTCCTGCTGTATTAGAGTGTGTAAGTTCACGCCTGGTATTGCTGACTATTGCGCCACAGAAATGCCAGATTTCACATTTGTGAATATTAAAGCGCAATAAAAAAATTCGAAAAAGATGTGTAATTTATGAACACATTTTCGGTCTTGTGTGTGTGTGTGTGTGTGTGTGAGAGAGAGAGAGAGAGAGGGAGGAGAGAGAAAGGGAGGAAAGGGAAAGAGAGAGAGAGGAGAGGCGCACGCGCGCGTAGCAACAAATGGTCTCATAGTGAGAGTTAATTTTGTTTTAGAACGAGACCTAACGGTTTCATGCCATGACTTGATGAAATGTTGAAACTATTCAATCATGCTTCTAACTTCCCGAAAAATATTTACTCCCTTATTCTCTAATCATTATTCAATGCGGATGGACTATATTTAATTCGGTCCCTCCCTCGTAGATAGCTCGAGAAGTGATTATTAGATTACTTTGCCTGAAAGTGCAACAACTAACGTTGGCCGAATAAGAAAAAGCGCCGTGGAACCGCGGTGTAATACGGCGCGAATGCGCTTGGCACTGAAGGTGTTAATATTAACAACACAATTAGATGAAGCATAGTACTATATCCGTGTTCGCTGCGTAAAGGATAATATGTCCCAAAATGAGAAAAATGAAGATTTTGTCGTATGTGCATCTAAAAAATTAAATTACTTGTGGGTAGAAAAACTCCGAGGCCACATTTATACCAAGGTGCTCCTTTTTTAAATTTGACTAGGTGAGAAAAAACACATATATGTTTAAGTATAAAGAGGGCCATGTCTACATTTCGCTGGGAATATATTTTACTGCGGGGATGTTCAGCAGCTATACTAAACGTGTAGAAATTTTTATGAGATTTAAAAAGAAAAATGTGTATTATAACTTTGAAACCATTTTTCTAAAAAACTATTATTTTGGACACAACACCTTTCACTCAGCAAACCTAGAAATAATCCTATAGATATGTCAATGTTCGAGGAAGAAAGTGGTATAGCTCACTATTCATTTATACGCCTTCAATCACTTTTTAGTTTTGCGAGGCGAAAAGAGTGAAATGGATAGTATATATCAATGCTTCTGCGACGTGCAATGGACTCGCGATTATCCGAGATAATTGGCACCGAGACTATCTCGGATGTGGAAAAAAATGGTTAATGAGGAGTTGATTTTCCCATTTTCAATATCGTTCCTGTTCCATTGCACGAACAGTGATTTTACCGTTTTCTGAATCGGTCATTATTTTCGAGCCGATTCCAACATTTCATTTCGAACTGTGTTGTTGCTCTCAATTTTCAAGAGAAACCACAACTATTTTTTTGTTTTCACTCAAAGAGTACCCGAATAATGTATCCGAAAATGCAAATTACAGAACACAAAACAAGTGAATAAACACATTTTCCTCGATCACAGAGAAACATCGAAAACTGAAAGTGGCGTTAGCGAACGACAAACACGTTGGACGAGTGACTCTGGTGATTATTGAATTCGGAGAAATCCCAATATTCCTAGTGAACGCACACGTCCGCTCGGTACTACTGCTACAACTTATTTACACTGCTTTATTCCTTTGTCAGTGATATTTTTTTACCTCTTTATCTTTACTTATATTTTGGGCTGTATTTGTTAATGGTGTTAAATTATTAACGTAACTGTTGTTGAATTACTTTTGTTTGCTACCAAATGCATCGTCACTGTAATTGTATCTGATTACAGTTTGAAGATGGGATTGCATTGAGTCCCGAAACGACACATCATTAAAACAACAATTTATCGAGTTGTAATAAAGCTATTGAAATGTTAATATACTAAAAATAGTTATTATGATTTCCCTTAATTAAGAAAAAATTAATATTAGGAATTATTTTGTTTAATTTCTGATGACTGCCTTCATTAATTGGCACTCGTATAATGGTGAGTCTGCTGCCCACTGAAATCAAAGTTGTATTGTATTTTGTAATACTTTTACCAATTATTAATATCCTTATGCAATATTGGAACCCCAGCTCCCCCTCTAACGGACGTAAGCATAAATTGGCTCTGTCCGTGAAAAGTTGCTTTCGAATTTCAAATCTACCGTCAATGTCCACACCTGTGATCCGAGGTGGCGTGCCCTGTAGGACGTAGAATGGGGGACCGTGCAGGACGCCTGAGCTCGCCTCGCCTCGCCTCGCCTCGCCTCGTCCCCGTCCCAACCGTCCACTTCTTGTTTTGTTGTGCCTGGCTATTTTCCTCCTTGCGTATTCCACCTATCTATTCTATACTTTCTTTCTTGTAGTCTGAACTGTCTGGAATTCCAGTGCGCGACTTGCGTTGTTCGTGAGAGAATTGAACTTAATGGATGCTTCATGTGAATAGTAATTACCACATTAGGACGTATCGTAAGTCTTCGATCAAACGTGGGTTATACAATGGGGCTAGGCATATGAGACTGTGCAATGTAACTTTTCAGTGATCGTTTTTTTTTTTATTAAATATGTCAGTGCTTAGGAATATACCAGACATTTTTCTGCGTGGAATAAACATAAAATTGGATACGTGAATTGCAATATTGCGTTTCATTCTCATCACCTGATGTAAACTCTCTTGTTCAATTTCTCTCGCAGTGATTGGAAACCATCGAAAATGAGCAAATATTTTGACTGCCGGGAAAGATCGTTTCCGTTGCTGTTGTTCTGTGTACAGCGAAAGAACATTTTCTACGTATATTTTAATCAATTTTATTTCCTACTGGACACTTCAAATACTCTACTCGACATGAACAGACTATAGAGCTCTCACGCACTAACAAATGCAATTATTATGTGGGGAGGTTGTTTGAAGTACATAGAGGGTTGAAGCGCAGAGATATAAACCTCGTACCTGCATAAAATAATTAGTAGTTCTTTCAATACTTTCAAAAAATAATCACTTTCGGGGGAGGAATGTAAAAGTTAAAAATTTGATGCATTGTGTTGAGCAATATTATATGAAAAAGCTTCCATCTCCCGGTTGAAGCTCTGCATCGATAGATATTCCTTTTAGAAGCCAGCTGCGGAATCCCGGATCTTTTGATCTTCGGAGGGTCGCCTCCAATCCACCTGGCCGCGGAGGGCGGAGGAGGTCGGAGGAGCTGCGACGGCCGAGTCCCTGGGAGCCGTCCACTTACCTCCATGTAATCTCGTCGGAGACAGGCAGTCGTGTTCGAAGAAAGTGACGGGGGCGTGCCTGCTCCCTCCCTCCCTCCCTCCCTCCCTCCCTCCCTCCCTCCCTCCCTCCGCCCCCGCCCGCCCGCCGCCGCCCGCCCGCCCGGCCCGCCCGCCGCCCGCCCGCTAGTTCGAGAGCGGCAGGACGCGCCGGGCGACAGGGATGGATGAGTCGAAGGGACTGCTTCGTCACACGGTGGTTTGAAAGGCGGCTAAACGCGCACAGAAATGGAAGAAAAAATGTAAATTTTTACTTACAGTGACGATACATCTCATCCCAGAAGACTTTTTTCGAATATGGCGCTTTGTTTCGATAACCATGAGAAGAGATGACACTTTTAATGATTCCTAATAAAAGAATGTGTATGTGTGTGTTGTGCGTTCGTATTTGTTGTAAATACGTTTATTCGAGACCGTCTGGAAAGTAGCTCGTTGGACTGTTTAGCGACAAGAAACCACGAGGAACCGAGGAGCCTGGCATTATAATAAAATTCCGTGGCAATGTTGGTTAACCTGTTACAGATCATGCTTGTCAATGCATACCTCACCTCTACTTGTAGCAGTAGCCACGTCTTCATTTAGCTAACAAAACACTCAGCATGCCACACATAGCAAATGGTCCCATGTCAAAATATATTGTGTTAGCTTTTAATACATTCAAAACAGTCAGTTATCAATTGATATTATGTTCGGAACTATTTACATTAATAGACTGTTCATTTACAATTAAATAGCCTTTGGCGGTTCTTTCCACTCTTTTCGGAAAAGATTGGGAGAAGCACGTTTTCTGAGACACTTATTACGCATCTCGCAACTTACAATATTCCCTATATTCTTCCATATATCTTTGTTATGATTTCTATGGAAACATTTCCATAGTAGCTGTTCTTGATTTTTCTAGTATATCGCACGTAGTTCCCATTATTTCCACATTATCTTCCATTTCAAGACGCATTACATCGATAGAACCCGACATTTTCGTCGCCAACAAAGAAAATACATAAATAACGATCGACAAGTTTGTGATCGTACTAACTAAACTAATGATCGAGTGATAACCACACTTCATGTTGTTCAGTGTAACTAACACATTTGCTTTTCAAACTTGAATTTGACAAAAACTGTGCACACGTTATTGAAGAAACGTAACCTCATATACTTAGTGGTCCTGTGGCCTTGGCTGCGCGTGGTGGTTGTGGTTTCAGCGCACCCCGTACGCTCTCTTGGCCATCACCACGAGATGGCTTGTAAAACCCATTTCATGTCGGTGATATTATTTAATTACGGGAAAGCATGCTTAAAAAAGGGTCTAGAATAAAACATTGTACATCACTCGGCAAAAGACCCCTTTCATGACTAGACAGGATTGCCGGCGGAGGCCTACCAGACTCCTGTCTCGTCATAAAAGGTCGAATTGCATGTCTTGTGATATAAAATACTATTAAGTCACGCCTGTTTGAAGCTTATGGAATTTACATTTTTTGACCAATACAAATGTACATCCATGTATCTCAATAAATTAAACTAATAATAGAAAAATGGTAAATACGTTCATGAATAAGTTAAGATTAAGATACAAGCTGCCAAGGATCGCGAATAGCTTCTCTTAATGCACTGATCCACCATTCGCTTGAAATTGTGCGGGGAAAATCACTGGAACGGCCGTTCGGACCAGTCGGCCTCTAGAGTTCAGTTTCAGGTCGTTTGTCGGAGTGTTTGGGGGCCGAAAATTCGCCACCTTTAGAATTGGAAACTATGACCTCTCGGTGCGGGACCTCTCGGTTACCTCTATTAGCGAATTTCAGGACAACTCTTGGGCTACTGGTCAAACTATCTACCTTCCGCCTTGGAAACTGTAGTTAAACCACATGTCGATCTGTGTGACATTTGCGGTGGACAAAGTGGGCAGCCACGTGTAATTCACCATATCTCGTTCATTGTTAGATCATCATCATCCATTCCTGTCAGGTATGGTCGGAAAGGCTTAGGTGTATTTTAGCCCTGCGCCTTTGGCAGTCGGGCCCATTGTGCGCCGGCCGCCGCCAGGGCGAGGAGGGCGCGCGGCCGGTCAGTGGGGAAATAAAACGTCGCCTTCGGGAGCTGCACTTCTCCTCGAGATGATGTATCGAGCGGGCGTATTTCTTTTGCGCGGCCTTTTATTGGGGGCGCCCGCTCCGATTTATTGGCTCGCCCCACGAGGGCTGTCCTTCGCCGCGGGAGCGAGGGCGAGGGCGGGCGGACGGCGAAGTACAGGGCCACGGGACGGCGCGGGATGGGATGGGTCTGTCGCCCACTGCCGTCGGAAGAACCGCTGGGCTTCGGCCTTCAATAGAGGGCTTTTGTACTGCGTGAAACTTAATAACTTGTACACTAAACACTGGGGCGATCCGTGGTGTGGTGGTCGGGCTGTTCGCTTTCCGCCTCTGGATACCGTGGAGTTCAATGCCTGGTCGCTCCATGTGGATTTTGCCGTCCACAGAGCGGTTCGTGGCAGGTTTTCGCGGGCTTCTCCCGTTTCCCCTGCTTCTTGTTCCAATCATGTCACTCATCCATCCATCCATCTCCGGTACGGTCGAGAAAGACGAACCCCAGACACGAAATTGAAAGCTTTGGGCACGCACGAACTCTATTACGTTTTCATTGAAGTTGAATATTCTCTGATAATTTATCGGTGATTTATCGGGTCCTGAAGCATGTACGATGAAAATTATGTTGAAGGAAATTGTTTAAAATTATTATTTTAACAAAAGAGTGTGCTGCTGTTGCCAAACTGTTTGCATCAGGAAATAAATACGACATAAAATTTGAAATACGGTCAGCAGGTGGTCCCATGCTCTGGTACGCAGCGAGATTGTGAATTATCTGTCAAGGCCTGCGCAGTGACAATAGTAGTAGGTATTTTTCCAGCATGAAAATGTAGGATGAATTGCAACCTTAAATATTTGCAAATTGCCCATTACGAACCGATATCATCGAATTGCGTCAAATAACGATGAGTTTACATTGCTTTTTTGGTTTGTATAGTTAAAGGAAACGTTGCCATGCTCCGCTTGACCTTCTCATAACTTTATATTATATTCTTTATTTATATTGCTGTGTCAATGTCAATGCTGAAATGTTTTATATTAATTTAAATGATTTTTTTCAATTTTAAATTAACGTGATATTTTTTTTTGTTTCAGGTAAGATTCTTCGGATTAATTGTGTGAAAGTTTGGCTAAGAACTGCAATGAGAGGTAAGCTTGTTTGAAATAATTTAAGGAATACAATGATATTGATCATTTCTTCGCATCTGCCCAGTTGAGGTGTAGCCCCCCCCCGATTTGAATGAATCTGTCTCTTTAGTCCAGTTGGCTGCGAATCTCGTTGTGTGAAAGTACGTTTGTATTCTTCCTAGTAACTGTGTTGTACCGAGAAAGCAACTAGCAGAAGTGCTTATTATTTTGCGAACAGAGCGTGGCTCGATCACTGTTTCCTCGTTGAAGCACTGACTCCACTCTCATTCTCGGATCTTGAATCTCTACACTGTTGTTAGGTCTATGCTAAATTTCAGACTAGACCTTTGTTCCAATGCTAAATTTCGTCACAATGAGTTGCTTGTATCTCTGCGACACAATATCTTCGCCCATCACTCTAGCAACAACCACTCGCAACTGAGCAGGTTCTCAACACATTCGGGAGGGAAGGGAGGGTTGTAGATCTGATCTTGCAAGGACGCTCGGATGATGCCCAGGCGGTTCGTTTGACATAAATCAGTTATTATTTAATGGTCTAGTACCAATGGAATTCAGGTAAAGCCAGAACATTACTTTTCACAGTTGCTAGAATGAAGGCTTTTTGCATTATTTTGTACAAAATGTCTGTTTACTTTCAAATTGTAGTGGGTCCGCCAAGAGAGCTTCGGTAGTCGGTTTCGTTGTAGTGGTAAGGATCACGCCTATTCTCAATTGTTTCACCTGCCGCTGTTATTTGATTTATTATCTTCTAATTTTGTTTATTCATTTTCTTCGCAATACATATTGTGATATTTGGTTCCAACTTCTTGTTATCCTTATTATCTTCAAATTCGACTTCCTCTTTACCGCGGAGAACAATTGGACCGTTGGATAGTCTACGTTTCATCCTACTTTTATTCTTACTCTCGTGAATGTCTTCGTTCTTCCTCGGCCCTCTCGTTCCATTTACATATTATTTTTATGATCCTCTATCGGTTTAGAATGTCGATATTTGAATACATTTCCTTGCGTATTAGAGTGTGTGGTAAGTCGGTGGCCGCCTTGGTCGTTGAAGAACGTGATCCCGAGCGCCCGCGCCCGCGCCCGCGCCCCGACGCGGTGTCGGCCCGGCCACCACGCGGCGCGCGGTGATGAAACGGGGTTCCCATGGCCAGGCACAAAGCACAATGCGGCCCGGCGCTGCTCTGCCTTCGCATTCCGCCCTTCTTCCCAACCGGTCCCCGTTCCCGCTTCCGCTTCCGTCCCACTCTCCGCCCCTGCCCCGTTCTCTTTCCCCACCTTTTCCTCCAAAGCCCCGGTCGCCTCCAGTCTATATCGTGGCCATTCACCGCCCCTGTTCAGGGTCCTCGCCCCGATCACGCTGACGTATATTGCTTGCGTCCCGCGTTCAACGTTTTTTTTAAGCCTTTTACCTACTTCCCCGAAACGACGATTGACGATTCCATTCCGTTCGGTTTTCCTCGTGAGTATAAGGAAGAACCTGTTCAGGTAACAGTGCTTCCAAGATCGTTCTCTCCCTTTTGTATTTAAAGAACTGAAGGGGGAAAAGATCGTATTCTCCTTTAATGTTCATTTTGTCTAGCCAGATAGCAAGAGTACGTAAATCTTGTCATTTTGAAATTGACCGCTCCCAACTCCAAAAACGGGCAAGGGGCCATGATCTTCCCTAAATATAGTAGAATTAATAAAAATGTATTTTAGTAAAATAACATAACAGTTCAGACAAATTCTTCTTCGTTAGAGGTTTCCTCCTTGCTCGTCCTAAAACGCCGGCCGGAATGCAATCAGACCAGGCTTTCTGAGGGGGGCGAAAAGTGAAAAGGGATTATTTGGGAAGCGGGTGTGAAGGTAACCTGACCGCGGGATGCAATCGGGCGACTCGCGACGCGCACCGCGCCCTATTCCTACCAGCCCTGTAGTGCTCCTTTGCCCCCTGTCCCGCCCCATGTCCCTCTCGGGTGCTCACATCTTGAAAGCCAGGGAAAGTGAGAGAAATATAAAAGTAGATATTATTGCTTAAAAATAATAATCCATTTAAAAACTAACTTCATATAAATCACATAGCACTTTTTCCGAAACTCTCTCAAAGATTGCTCCAAATTTTTCCTTGGTGTGTTTTGACTTGAATAGAAGGAAGTACACTTTTCATCCCCTGCGCCATGGCTGTTGACCTGGCGGCGCAGGGGGTGAAAGTCTCTTCCATCGGCCTTCTGGCACCACTTCTCGCCACCCCGGCTAACCACTAGGTGCACCACCAGCACGAGCACCGCGCTTTCCGACGCCGTTGCCATCGTCGCCGCCACTGCCGCCTTTGCCTGCTTGCCCTCCGCAGCCGCAGGCAATGCCCCCTCGTGGCAGCAAACTGCTGCCTTCCCACACACCCACAAACGCACCAGCAGCGCATTCCAAGAAATTGTAAAGCTCGGCATTCACAGCCGGGGCAGAAGGCAGCAGTTGCGGTGAGCGAGCGGCGGGGGGCGGGGC
>BOPP01000214.1:730626-745481 GCA_017312745.1 Gryllus bimaculatus
CCCCGCCCTCGCTCATCGATTGCCATCTTTTGTTTCGTCTAAAGAAATCCCTGTCCGGTTAGCATTACGCTATCACAGTGACGCAGGATTGGAGGGGGCTGGCAAGCACTGTTTCCTATCGCAGGCAGCAGACCTCTACGACTCAGGGAGACAAACGTTGATCCTACGGTATGACAAATGTCCCAATTCTCCTGGCGATTATGTGGAAGAATAGTGCGGCATGTGCTATATCTGCTCCAATACAGTTTTCCCTTGAAATTGTTTTTTCTTTGAGTTGACAACCTAGGGAAACTTTCTGTGTACGCGCCCCAAATTTATTTAACGTCAAGAAATGTGTATAATGGTAGGTGACGTTTGCGGAATTAAAAGCCACATTTACATAGTCAAGACTATTCCCACATTTTCGCTTTCCATTCAACCGCCCCTTGAGCCATTATCATCTGTAATCTTACGCGATATTCACCCTTGCCCTCTATTTACGAACATCGATTCCCGCACCGACATTGCTTAAGTGCGAAGTACTTGCTGCTCGCGTGCTTGCTGGCTCTTGTGTCATCCCGAGCTCCTACGTTCTCTCTCCTCGGTTCTCGCATTTCGCCTCTCGCATCCCGCTTCCCACCTTTCTCCTCTCGCCCCTCGCCGCCCATCTCTCGCTCTCCACCTCCCTTCTCACCTCTTACCACCGCCCGTTTGAAGAAGGGAGACGTCGATGTGCACTTTCCGATCGGCATTCGATTCCGTGCCCGCACATCGCCTGTCCTTCGGATCCGTCCTTCGCGCGAGATACCACGCAACTTCCTGGTGGCGGTGGGTGTCACGCAAGTGCCCGCCGTTTTTACAGGGCCTGGGGCCGCAGGGTAATACATGGACGAACCATTAAGTCGATTCACAGTTGTGTGTAAGGTTCGGTTTATGAGATCGTAATGAATTGGTAGTGGTATTGAGGAGACTTATGTGTAGGACTCCAAGTGCTTAGATTTTCTTAGCCTTTCCGCTTTCCTTTTTTAAAGTATTATTATTATTATTATTATTATTATTATTATTATTATTATTATTATTATTGCACAGAAAGTATTGGTAAAGTCGTTCATATGTTTAGTCTATGTTTTCAAAGTTCCAAAGGAATTGACTACTGTGGTGTACCTTCGAAAAAGTGCTGCAGTAATACAAATCATCAACCAAATGTGTTTTTGGGCTACTCAGTAGTTATCAGTCAGCTAAGAGGTCTTGATGTTTTAACTACTATGGTGTGATAAATTGTTTGTGGGATAATTCGAAGAAAATGCGTACCTATTTCTTATTTAAACTAAGTTTATACAGTCATTTAATTCGAAATGTCCAAGAGTACTGCTGGATAAAGTATACGCAAAATGTTATACATTTCGAGGGAAACCATATCCCGAATTCAGATTTGCTGGACTTAAAAATACTAATTGAAAATTTGTATTGTGTGAAGTAAATAAAAGGAAATGGAGTATCATAAACGGTTTTGATTTTGAAATTTGACTGTTACAGCGGTAGTTTGATGAATTTTTGTCAGCACGCATTTCTGTTCGGGTAAAAGCTTCTCGTTTCCTACTATAAAGCGAAGTGTAGCCGCGTGGGGTAATACTAAAGCATTGCAGTTAAAATGTAGTATTAATCACTATTGAACTGATTAAATAGGCATAAGACATTTATTTCAATTGAAGTTTTAATATAGTGGTTAATTACAAGTGCAGGTCAGTCACATTTTTTCGAGTCCTTTATGGCGTTGGCTTTGTAAATAACGTCTACTGATTTTGCCTCCTTTCTTCAGAGTTGTAGAGGTAATTTGAAATACTTTCTATGTTAGATTGTTGCGGTCCCGAAATCTTGCCTTGTATGTCCACTCGCCCGCCCACGCCCAATCACACCTACCACGCCCGCCCACGTTAGCCCTCGCCCCCACGTGGTGGACTCCGCCCTTTCCTTTGCACTTGCTGTCGCGTGGCCGTCGCGGCCCCGATCGCTTCGCTCGGTCCACCGGCTGCGGCAGCCCGCCCCCTGCCGCCCCGGGCCCCATCCCTCCTCCCGCAGCGCGCCTGCGCCGTCGCTCGGCATTCCTGTGTCGCCTCCGCCGCGCCGCCCGCCTTGGCTTGCTCCTCGCGCATTCTAGGTCACGGGGATGAGTGGGCCGATAACGCGGTGAAGTGTGCGATTCACATCCTGTTGTTAAGGTGGGTCATGGCGAGCGGCGTTTTGTGCGCGGCGCCCACCGCCCCCGCCCCCGCCCTCGCCGCTCCGGGGGAGTCGTTGTTGCTGGGTTTCAGGGTGGCCGTTTTCGGGGGGAAAAGGAGGCCCGAAAAATGTGGGAAACACGATGAAGTGAAAGCGCCAAAAATGGCGCGGGAAAACACAGAGAAGTGGTTTGGCTCGTCAGAATGTGTGTGCTTGAGTATGTTGTTTGCTTTTCTCAAGCGTAACGAACAGGTGATGTCGAATCTTTGACTTCACACGCGACAGCTCTGATGGTGGCTGTGATCTAAAGCTGCATTACAGTTCGAATAATAATTTATATTAAATATATGCAAATTATTGTAAATTAATATTTGCTATTAACGTTCGTTTTAAGAGACATGTGTAGTTATCATAAGTAATATCACGAGTGCTTTGGAAATAGTCGATAAATTCCCGACTCGTGAAGCGAGGAGGGGATTTATCTGAGAATTTCCAAAGCACAGTGGGTATTTAATAGGACTATTTCACGAGTGAAATTAGATCCAACAGAGTTCCAAAATGCGCCAAATATTGAAAATAACTGAAAGCGTAAGTTAAAATCAGGGATTGTGTTATAGTACATACTCTGTTTATTGGACATCGACATAGCGATCGATATATAACACCTCCTATGATAGATGACTCACACTTTACGATTGGCCAGTACGTATAAGCGGTAGGAAAATTGGATAGAAAAAGCGATCAACTTTTTGAGATACACCGCCCTGATTGGGGCATTTTGTATGTATAGTTAAGCACTATTTCTTTTAATTTCACTAGCAGAATAGTCCCTGTAATTTACATCCGGGATCATAGAATAAAGTATGTGGTTTTCTTTTAATTTTTCCTCGTACTTTTATATTGATGAATCTTGACCGACAGTTGCTCGTGTTATGTGATCTACCAGATTTAATTAACAGATAGTAGATGTAATGGTATTTACATGGAAGAGATTGTTAAAACGCAGGAAAAATTCTGGGAAACAGATGTGTAATATGGCATCTTTTCAAGTGGTCGGTTATTTTCAATGTAGCAATTGTTAGATAAAGATAACATTTTAATACTGAATTTTAATCGCATAAAAAAATACAAATTTTAATACTTTTTTAAGGTTAGCTATTTTGATATACATAGTATACAAGATGATCTACAATCTTTCTTCGTATGCATACATCCGGGGGGAAAAATGCTCTAAAAACCTTCTAGTATTCTGCGCGCACCACATTGGAGGGTGTACGTCCGTCATTCGCTTGGAAGTTATTGGGGTAACTACGGAAACACTAGTCAGAGTAGACGGCACTCATATTCCCATCTTCCAAGCGTCACGAACTTCACTCGGGTATTTCTTGCCCGTTGCTGGTAACAAAACCGACGTCCTTCCTATTACTGATACGTTCGTCCGTAAGGCGTTGCATTTGCGCTCGATGCTTACGGGTGATGGCGCAGATTAATATAGTGTAATGATCTAATAATGAGAATCCCCCTTTTTCATTACATTTTATATAAGATGTAAAGGAGATAATTTAGCCAAGGAACGGACTGATACACCAGACGTAAAATATAAAACTACGGTATTTGATTTCTAATGATTCACTCATTTTAAATTCATGAATATATGTCTTGATTCTAATGGCGTTGTTTACTTCTTATGAATTTTACTGGATTGGATACTCCCTAAAGCTATTAAATATTATCGGTATATTCCAATATATCTTAGATTTTTTCCGAATCAATAAGCGATATACATATTCCGTCATTTCTTAAACGAAGTATCGTTTCCTTTCCGAGTGCCGGCCATTTCTTTCTTCTAACGAACCCATAAAATATAGGTAAATGTTAGATTTATCCGTCCGGATTTGCCACGTGCCGTACATAGCGGAACAATCATCACCACCACTGCGTGGTACATATTTAATCTTACATATTTCCAAGATGTGATCTAACACGAACCAGTTCTGACAAAAATCCACCGTCGACGTGTTTAGTTTGTGCCGATTTTACTGCAGTGTAATGACCACACGTACTCATGATCGCGCAGTCGGTTCTAACTAACCACCTTACTAATTGGTGGGCAGTTATTTTCATGCAATACTGGCATTTATATTTATAACACACGTAGTAGAAATCACGTCTATCAAGTGTCAGTATCAACAGTACTCCAGAAATCCACATACAATACATCTATGTTACTTTACAACACATTGCCAGGAGACATTGAGCAATTGAAGTCGGCACACAATTTTAAACTAAAAGTAAAATCTTTTCAGCTGCATAACTGTTTCTATACAATTAGAGACACTACTGACCATCAAAAACAAAAGTAATATTTATGTGAATAAAACAGTGATATATAATGAATTAATTTACATTTGTATTGTATAATTTCTTTAAAAAGACTTAATATGCTTGTAACTAATAATGTACTTCGGCTTCCGGGTTAATGACCCCCATCTCGATCACGTTTTTGTCCAGTTTCCCTGATCCATTGAGCAAATGCTGAGATGACTCCGTGTTTTGCTTCTAGACGTAAATATAGCTTCAGTATGCGCAAGTTTTGTTGAACTCTCCTTTTGCTTGTAGTGGTAGAAGTGTAAAGGCGTAAGTAAGTAGATGTGTGAGGGTGATTTACTATTTTGTTAGCAATGCAGAAAAATCAAACCTTCACTTCGTATACCGTTGCAAATAAGTTTTCTATTACTCGGAAACAAAAATGGCCAGTTTTTCAAATGTCGCTAATCTCGCTCTTTTTTTAAATTTTGTTTTTATTTATTTATTTATCTTTAACGTATACACATCCTTCAACTATTTATAGTTAAAATGATGTAAAGGGATTCTGGAACTTAAGAAAACGAGCGCGGATGATGTTCTCCCCCGTACGTCACGTACAGTTTTTACTTTTTTTTTGACTAAATAAATCTAAAGCTAATCTATCGTATCCCGAACGTGTGTATAGCCTCTCTAGATGATGATCGCGTGTCACCTGCGGCCTCCACCGCCCCGCCCGCGTCGATGTGTTATGCGACGCAGTGCGTGCAATTATCGTTGATGGCACGATACATGTCTTAGCGCCGCCCGCGGCCACCGCGAACACTCACTCACTCGTCACGGCCGCACGTTCGCTCGCGCGTCATTAAGATTGTTGTATTTGATACTGCACCGCAACGACCTGTAATTCAGTAAAGTACGCCGCTGTCCGTTTCCGCGCTCATTTGCATCTTTGACGGAAACGCGCAGTCGCCGAGAAGACTGCACGAGCCACGTCGCGCTGCATTACACTGCGAAAGAAAGAAAAAAGAAGAAAAAACACGAACAACATCAAATTGTATTAGAGTAGCGATCATCAAGCCGGCTTATTCATCCTCCGTGGAACTCCCCTCCTTGTGTCAGCCGTCACCTCCAACGCCGTCACATTTCCCCTACCGTTGTTCGTCGTCTCGTCGCTCCTGCGTGCTTGGGCTCCCTCTTGTCTTGGCGAAGAAAGGCCGAATCAATTATTTTTTTTTTCATTTTTTTAAAGAATGAAGAAAATAAAATTGTCACATCATAAAATGTTAAATAATGTGTCATGACTTTCATTTTTGCTCGATAGTTTTCAATATCTTAGTTACAATATCTCTGAATAGCCTCCCAGGAATATTTTTAAAAAAATCTCTCATGTGCATGCTTCCCGGTGATAACAGGAAATGTGAAATATTGCAGACCCAAAGGTAAGCAAGGAACTAGTTGATTCGCACTTATTTCACGCGTAATCATTATTTTAATGAGTGTCAATTAGAATGAGTTATTTATTAACCATTATAATGAATAATTTCGACACGTAAGATTTATCGTATAATGTTTTATATATAATTTTATCAAATCAAATATTACACAGCCCATTGCATATTTTTGACCAGATCTTCCGGATTGGCGTGTATTCGAAGCTAAGTGTTAGGTAAATACGGTGCTGGCACGCCATGGCCTGGCGGTCACTAGATCGGATTCATGAAGTGTGTGTATGCTAATTATATGTAATCATCATTCTAATATGTCCTGGGAAGCTCTTGCAAAAAATATTTCATGTTGTAATCTTCACTCACCTCTTTGTTCATCGAGATTTACGTAAATTGATAGTGAAATAAATAACATTAATTTAATATTTGCCCCTTTGGGCTCTGAATGAAATTCACACTACCTTGTATCGACAGTTATTGCCACGTTGCGTCTAACATTGTGTTTATATTCTGGGCGTGTGATTTTGTTTTTCTTAATTTCTGGATATTTTCAGCCAGAACTTTTATTTCCTTTGATATTTCGTTATAATTGAATGATGGGGTGGGGAAACATATAGTGCAATGATTAGATGACACCAATTTCAATGGGAGAATTTTCCTTCGCGCAAATGTTTTCTCACACATTTGTCCCAAAAGAGAATAGGCGGGGACTGAACATTTCAACACAACTCGTAAGACTATTCGTTGAGCGATAAATTAATGATATAGTACTGTCTCTTAAAAGAAACAAGAGAGCATCCACGGGAACCAGGATTGAAAATACGGGATATCTCAGAATAAATGTTACAAACTTCTAGCTTGTGGAGTCTGGAAGATGACCACGTTTTGCCAATGAACACGTGGAAAATCTCTTAAAACGAAGTTGCACTAGTGCCATGTGCTCCTAATTGGTAGGTACTTTCTCTTTTACTGGTGTTCAGCAGGTATCCGAAGTATCTTAGACTACGACAGAACGTGCAAATGCCAAACTCCAGTGCACGATGACATCGGCTTTCGTGGATAAGTGGTTAATTTGTGTCGTAAGAACAAGAGAACGACGTGTGTCGTTTGGGTACAGAGACGGGGAAAGAGACGGACACGGCCGCGGCGGAGACACTGCGCTTCGTAACGGTTCCTCAACTGCTGCCGCCAGCGACACCAGCAGCAGCTGCCACCGCCATCGCCATCGCCATCGCCTCGCCGGAATGCGGAACCGTCCCTCTCCGCGCCGCCTCGCCCCGCTTCGTTCCGCCACAACCCGCCGCACAGAGCTCAGCCACGCCGCGTCCCAACATCGCTCAAATCACTGCCCTGCCCCGCGCCGAGGAGCCCACCTTGCCCACCTCGATCTTCTCTGTCCCTTCCCTCCTCTCGGCCGTGTTCCCCGCGCCGCTGCAACGCCCCGCCCCGGTTCGCAGAAAATGGAGTGAATATTAATCCAGCGTTCGCGGAATGTGTCGCCGCCGGCGCGTTCCTTCTGCAGTCGGAAGCGGATAACTGCGGGCGTGGTCGCTGTCGACGTGGCACGACGTTTTTAAACCTTTTCACAGCGGGCAAGATTCGTGTTTTCAAAGCTGCCGAGTTTACACAATTTGTGCACACAAGAAAAGGAAAATGTCCAGTTCTGGGTGTTTCATATTACTTTTTTGTATTTTTGCTTGATAGTGCATATATTTACATATTTTACCAAAAAAACATATTTTTACATATAACTGATTTTTTTTTCATTTCTCTGTATTTTTTTATTTCATTCTCAATTTTTCCTTGATAGCTGTTTTGATAACGAATCTCCCTGACAAAAAATTGAAACAGTGTCAAACATTTTTTTTCTGTAGCCTCGTCTCTGAAATGCCACTATTTCATCGCGTTAAAATGAGTCTATCCGTAAATACCGACGTTATTGCAAATAAAAAGGCAAATCGACGACGTAATGCTGGTTCTGGTGTGTTGGTTTCCAGCCCGAGTATTGCAGAGAACACAAAGGAAGTTAGGTTTGTGAAAATTATATGTTTAGTAGGCGATATCGCACACCCACTTTACATCTACCAGGGTTCTACGCCGTTGACATTTTTCTTTCCCGGATTGTCACACGCGAACTTCCGCCGTTGTTTATAATGTATCTCTTTGGGCTGAAAATCTGAAGTAAAATCACGTGGTACTGAAACTATTGGATTAAACCCTATGGGGACAATGGTAACGATGAGTAGTGATAATTTAGAAAAGTTGTTGTTACAGTTGTTTCCGTACATTTGTATTTTCGAAATCCATGTTGGAAATTTGAAAACTCGTCTTGTTACCGTTTGTTCGTAAAAAAGTCTCTCTAATAAATTTGATGTAACTGACGAAAGGAAAATTGACCAATAATTTTGAATTTAATTTTAGTTGCCTTTTTTGAAGAGCGGCTTAATTTCAGCTGTTATGAAAATAAATGGAAAAGTTCCAGTGCTTAAGGGCGCATTAAATATGTGAGTTAACGGGTGTATGATGGCAGGCGCACAAGTCTTTCAGAATCCGGAAATTCATCTAAACTGGCCGAATTTTTATTTTTTAGTTGACCGATTATTTTGAGAATTCATAGGAAGAAATTTCGAAAACTAACATCGTGTCTAAATTGTTTGGGGTGAAAAGGGTAAGTCTCTTTTGTTATCTTGTGACGTGTTACGCACATACAATAATCAGAGTACTGCAAAGCTGTTTCCAATACAATGGTATTTTTGTGGCCTGATGGAGTTAGACACAGTGACGTCTTCCTTGTGGTGCTAATGCAGCGCCGTACATGCGCAAGGCGGCAGAAGCCCTGCAGGTGTTGTATCCAAAATTACCACTTCTAACCTGTACACCTGTACTCTGAATGCGTTAAGTTCCAGAACTGATTAGATCTCAGGTTGATGAAGATGACGCATGGATTTCTAATACAAGAAAGGTATACACAAAATGGGGGTCGTGAATAGATTCTATGAGCTACAATGCTGAAAATGTTGATTTTATTCATACTAGTTATACATTAATTTGATTCTGATGCAGCAGCGTCCATATGCATATCGAAGTAATTGCTCTATGGTGAAATGCTGAAAAATTATATTGCTCCATTTTTCAGTAAGCACTTGAATTAAATCTATGGAGACGTCCTCCTTGAAACTTTTCGGTAGCCTTGAAATTGCCCAATCAGCGGTCGCTTCTTTAAGTGCTGTTCATTTATCATTTGAAGATCTGTAGGGGATCTAGTGAAGAAAAAGAGGTCTTCTGTCCTGGAGAAAGCCCGGGATTCGAAACAATTTGTGCTATGAGTGCAATGCAAGGAGGGGACAATTCCGCCGCATTAGATATTGGCCACACGCCAGAGGTTCTCAGCAAGTTTAAACACCAACTAGTGACTCGTGCGATCTACAACTCACTTTTCGTCAGTACAAGGCCCTCTTACAAGAAATAGGAAATGTTTCATTGCTTAAAATTTGTTTCTTATTGTTACGGAAATCGTTGTAAATAATGCGATTAGGGAGAAAATACTGTTTAATTTTGGTCTTTGTATTATGTAACATGATATACCATATAGAAGTATTTTAATAACAAAGAATTGATATCATGATACATATTTCTTACGTTTTAGTAAATATTTCTGTAAATTATAAAAATATGTATGTTCATATTTGTCCAATTTTTAGTACATAATCATCCGGGCCTGGAGTTTAATATTCTGGTATACCGCGAAACTCATAAATTACAGGACTCGTAGAGGGCATAATAAAATCATTGGTGATTTTTGGTATTCATGTTTGGTGGCTGTGAGCCCTGAAATCTTTTGATGAATTTCACGTAAACCGCATTGTTTCTGCGGTCTGTCAAGACTGAAGAACTTTCTAAAAGGAATTAAACATTCTGTAGTTAAGCAGTTTTTAGATACGTGAGAAAAATTAATTGGAATTTTGTATACCTGTAATGCATTAAGTTTTGTAGAGCATTAAACTGACCGATTCATTTGTATTTAGTATTTAATCGTACACGGTCGCGGACTTCCCTTCTCGCATTTGGTCACCTGTTATCTCGTGCGTTCTGCGTCGTGCTAATCCCCCCCCCACACACACACACACACAAAAAAAAAAAAAAAAAAAAAACCACCACATTCGCGTCCGATTCACATGCATTCCCCGATCGGCAGCAGAGTCGGATGAGTGCTTAGAAAAGGGTGTAAGCGCTGCGCGGTGTCGTTCCGTGTCGTCGTGCCTCGCCGCCCGGGAGCACGCCTGGCCGGGCCTTCCCCGCCCGGAAAAAGCCCGCGTCGGCGGCGCTCCCCTTGGCTGCGCTTCCGAGTCGTGCCGCCGGCGGCGCGCGGCGCCTCTCGTCGCGGCCAGTCGTTCCAAGCGGCCGCCGGCTCCGACGGCAGGGGCCGGGAGAGCTGTTCGAATGCAGTCGCTGTCTGGGGGACAATCCTAGCGGCCGTGGTTTGTCCGATCAAGACTAGGCGAGTACCGGAGCAGTATCCTATTAAACGGGCCATGTCAAAATTTCCCCACTCTCACCCCCTTCTGGGCGCCCCTGCGAATGCGTGAACTTACTTTGCGGGCACTATAGGTGTGAGCATTCTCATCCTCCCTGTTGATCCCTTTCCTCACAGCTGGAGTATGGCGAAGATGCTGCAAACACGGCATTATACAACGCATTTTAAGTTAAGAGATTGCTAGATTTAAACAGAATCAAAGTTGGGGTACTGTAAATTTGTTATTACGAAAAAATTGAAACATCTGATTTTGTACTATTTAATCTTTCTTTTTTGCCAAGAATAATCATGTCATCCGCAAAGAGAGCTCGTCGATATATTGGTAATGTCTAAAGCACTCAGTTCGAGTGATGGCGGACTGTCCTGCAAACGCTTAATTCCCCTAATGCCACATGCTTTTAATTCGCGATTGTTCGAGTCAAACAGGGGTATCCAACTTCTCAGGCCACACCTGAAACCTTCAATACGGTTGCAGGCCATATTTGTGTTACTTGGGCGACCCACACCTGACTTTCCCGTATTGTTGATTTCGGCCCTTTGCTCTGGTACTGGGGAAGGATGGAACCATGCGTGATATGAGGCCGTACCATGCATGAGGCAGTAAAGCACATGAAGATGATTTTGAATTTATGAAATCACTAGAAAAAGTCCTTAAATGTCCTTAAATAAGTCCTTTAATAACCTACTTTTACTTTAAGCACTCAATGTTGTCGTCAGACATGGATGCAAGGAGCTTTTATTTTCAACTAATAACCTTTCGTGGTCCACAATAAATGGCACCGCTTGCCACCAGTTGGACAATCCTGGACTAGAACCAACGTAATGTTGCTTCATAGAAATACGGGGTTGGCAGCACACACACACACACACACACACACACTCGCCGCAGTTGAGAACAAATTCCATTTCTCCGGATCCCATGTCCTGTATCGTACACGGTAAGAGGCACGTGATTACTCACGATAGTTCTGGGGCGTGGAATATCTTTCTCCGATACAACTGTAACGTAAACGCGTTTGGAGTTCGCGCATGCGCAAGGGCCCAAAAGTGGGTTCGTATGGTGCACGACATAGTGCTTCAGTCTGTGCCAATACTTCTCTATTGCCAATGCGCGTTGCGGTGCAGAGTTTTTCCTATGGCAGCGAGTGCGTTGACGTCGTCGTGCGGTTTTTATCGGGCGTTGAACGTCGCCAGCACTTCCCCGCGAGTGGTTTCCGGCGGGAAGCTTCTGGCGTCCATTCGCGCGGACGTAGCAGCGCGTTCCTCAAGGCGACGCAATGCGAGCAACGACGATCGGTATCAGCTCGTGGGTCAATGACTCCCTCCAATCTCGGCCAGTGTTTTATTTTTTTTTTATCCGTCTTGTTTTCTTTGATCCATTGAGTACATGCTGAGAGGGTTCCTTGCTGTGCTTCTCGATAAATGTTGCTGTATTCCTCACTTGACGTCTCGTAGCTTTTACTGTTTTTGACGACAAATAAATCAAGTAATTAACTTAATAAATTAGTATATAAGATTACGCGATGGCGTTTGTCCTGCGAGCGCTGGAAATCTAGCTGTGGGATGTCACGTGAATGAATGCTATATTACTTCGTGATTGTCAGACATGTTTTTAGTAGTGTAACCAAAGTGACAATATGCACAGAACTTTCCAAAATTAGGTTACTCCGCTTTTGCTCACTGTCGCGAACATGTTATGTTTAGTTCATGCTTCGTAGAATGTTCATTCGTCGTAATTTTTGTAACTGAAATAATTGCATCTACTTCTTCAAGATGTAAATAAAAATCTAATTTATTTTCCTTCGTTCCTTTGTCAGAAAGTTTTGAGTAATCGGAATTCAAAAATTGAAAATTTCTAAGAATTTGATGAAATAATTTGAGTGGGAGGACATAGGACTAGTTTATTAGCTAGGTCAAATTAAGTATCTCTGTGGAGGAGAATTTCAGCGGCCGGTTGCTCTAATCAGTAGTTTTCCGTGGTTTCCTCGAATAATATAAGGTGAATGTCGGAGCTGTACCCGTCAATGCATGTTTTCTTGATGATACGTCGTCATATGCCACTTGAAACAGAACCCTGGTTCTTAAGCCACGTGTTTTGTCAATAAACAAATAAGTAAATTATTAAATAGTGTATTAATCAAGCACAGTAGAACTATAGTGTTTCGTCAAAACACGATAATTCCCAAATCACATTGAGAAGCAATTCTGGCTGTTCAACTCACTGTTTCCGTCTTGGAAATTAAATTGGAAACGTTCACATACGTCCTTCAGAAAACAAAAAGCACAAAAGGGACAGAATTGCAAAGTTAGTTTTCAATCCGTTTAAATTGTAATGTGTGGGATTGGCAGACTTACATCTGAAGGTGAATTGTTATGTTCGGACCAAAAACCAAAGAAAAGTTTATAATTATGGAATAGTGAATTTTTCTCCAGTCAGCAGCGACTAATCATACTGGAAAGAGTTCCATGTGTATGAGCGCCTTACTTATTCTATCAAATGGACACGCAAACCCGTACGCGCTGGTGCACTGAAGGGATATGCGACTGTTTTACCCGTCGGGATGTGCGAATGAAGTGTTCCAACGTCCTTCGCAGGTTCCCACCCGGCAGATTTTACCTGTCCCCGTTTACCGCACATCATGCTAAACGGAACAACTTTCATCTGCACGCGTTTTACGAAACTGAACCCTGAACAGACTTACACCCACAGATTTTTAAGATATGCTCGATCACAATTGCGCATCGTTCCAAAAAATTAGGAGCCACGGATTTCTGTCGTGAGTTGAACTTCGGCTGGTTGCCTGGACAGACGCTTGTTGATTGATTGTTTGGTGTTTCCGGGCATGTCAATTGCCATGGTTACTAGTCTCATTAGTGTAGTGAAATGTTTTATCTCGTAGTTGGCGGTGTTGCTCCCCCCCCCCACTTGATGGTGAGATCCTGCGCCGACAAATACGTCGACTTGCGATCTTCCAAGTATCTCCCCCAGCAGGGCAGCGACCCACGCGAAACAAGTTCTAACACGCTCCCGACTGGGTCCTGAAACTTGTGCTAGTGTAGTACATGCGAGTCTGAGTTGAAGGCGAAAGGGTAGAACAAGAAAGAAGAAGAAGAAAAAGTCGCGTCCGATCCGTGCCCCTTTAGGATACTGCTCTGGTATTCACCTGGTATTGTTTGGGAAAACCGGAAAACTATCGATGTGAGCAGCCGCCCTTTAGAGTTCTCCCCCAGACAGAAGCCGAATTCGACGTCGCTGTGTAGCCCACCACTCCTATTTAGATAAAGCGCCCCGAATGCGTGTGTTGGCCCCATGCATTCCGCCACAGTGTGTCCGCGTCGCGGCTCGCCCGCCCACGCGTTCGCCGCTTCGCTCTCGCTGTGACGTCAGCGACGGCGCAACACGGCGGCCTTTTTCACCTTCTTTGTGCATCCGGCGCTGCCCGGCCGCCGCGCAGTGGTCCACGTGCGCTCTGCGCATGGACAAAAGAACTAGCGTTGTGTGGTTAGATCTTTGCTAGGTCAACAGTAATCCTTTTTTAACGTACAGGAAATACCTAGTTTTGTCGGTATTAAGTTATTTCTGAATAATCCTGTTTGCAATTAAGGGCAATCCAAATTGTAATCCAAACAACAGTAAAATTATTTGTTTCATTTGAAAATTACAAACACAACGTTTCAAAAGCTCTTCGCTCTCTTAATCGGGTGCTCTTGTTGAGCTACCAGTTATGTAGCTTGGATGGAAAAACGTTGTGTGGTCACCAGTGCTACATACAAGATTGCCAGTTGAAGAAAGTGAAAGCTTTTGAAACGTTGGTCTTGTAATTTTGAAATGGAATGGAATAAAGAACATAATTTTTTACGATTTTTGTTTGTCCTTAATTCCAAGGAAAATATTCTTTTATTTATTTGTAAAGTATCTTAAGTCATTGCACGTGGGAAAAATACCATCTAATAGTACAATTTTGAGCTAGGGTACAGAGCCCATGTTTAGGGCAATGCTGTTCTCAGTCGGCTCTTACAAGAAATTTAATAAATCGAACGAGATTCCTTTTATAGGAGGATAGAATAATTATTTATAGGACACCGAATTAATTATATACCCTGGTTCATGGATTTAACCTGGTGCACCATTTCATGATACGTTCGCTGTGGTTGGAGGGTATTTTCTCACAACTGTGACAAAATCGAATGAAGGGTGACGAAAAGTGAATGACGTTTCGGTAATATTTAGGATTTCAAAGTATGGCATACAATAAATAATTGCAGCCATGGGTGCAAGAACCACTATCTCCAGTTTTTTAAATTTTCTTTTCCAATTATTCGTGAGAAGAAATTAATCCTTTCTCAATTTATATATATATATATATATA
>BOPP01000214.1:745554-798301 GCA_017312745.1 Gryllus bimaculatus
AAGTCAGTTTTGACAAATATTGCAGATTCGTAAATAATTAGGCTAGGCAAATTGTAAGATTCCGCACTGGAAGAGAAGAGGCTTGCAGGGATCACGCGGATGGAATTTTTACATTATTGGAATAATTTTCTTTTGCAATTTAAATGTCTGAGACCTACATGATGAGCTTCCCCAGAATATTATGTCATATCAGGCAGGAAACATTTGCCTGATATACACGCAACGAGCTCCATGAAGGCTGACAGAATTTGAAAGAATTCTGAATGCGTAACAATGAACTTAATTTAGTGTTTAATTCTTTTACATGTACATTCCATTTGAAGTTTGATTGAATTGAGAGAATTTGGGCAAGTACTTTTTACTTTGTAAGGGAAGAAAAAAATTGTAACCATGCGCCGGAAAACAGCGAACTTTTTTAAAAAATTTAACGCAATTCCATTTTCCGACATTGTAGACGATGAGTAGCGTGCTTGCACATCTTGTAGTTTTGTTGGTAGTTCTGTATTATTTACTTCCACTGTTCTCGTGGTGCCAAGTCGATGGGATTTCTGTTTATATTTTAGCCAGTTTGCTGCTTTATTCTCGGAAGATTTACCTCGCCGGTTATGTCCTACATCTTCGAGACTTATCCCCCCCCCAGTAGGTGTAGAAGTGGGCCTGGGAAAGGCCACGGAAGCCTACGCGACTCTACTGCTCTGTGAGTAGGCCCGCCTCTTCGCCTCGCTGCATCGTTATGGCGGCGGCGGCGGCCCCGGTCCCGGCCCCAGCCCCAGCACCAGCGGAGGTTCAACCTGCCGAGAGCCGCTGACGTATATGAGCGGGCGTTGCGTAAATGGAAGTTTGATCACCGTGGCCGGCGCAGCGGCGTGGCAGCGCCTCGTACACACGTGGGCTGGGAGGGGAGGGGAGGGGGCGGGGCGGAGCTGTTGCGCGAGCGAATCCCGGACACCTAAGACACTCGCCTTAGCTGGCGCGGTGCTGCGGCGACGGCGGGTCGGCCGCCCGGAGCGCGCGCCCAACCTGCCTTGGCGCCCAGCCGGAAACAGGAGCTCACTCGACCCAGTACAGAACGCACCGCCCGCCTGCGGACCTCACGCCAGGCCTACTCCACCTCACACGGCTCTATGCCACCCTCCTCCCCACGTACTCCGTACCCCTCATAACTGCACGCCGCAAGATCCTACCCTACGCCACATTCCCCTCGCCACGTCTCCCCGTCACAGGTGCACACGTTGTCACGCCCCACTCCTCCGTGGTTGTTCAAGCGGCTCGACAGGCTTGGGATATTATTTATCGGGCTTGTAAAACTGCTTGTCTGGCGTCTTCATTTAATAATCAGAGAAAACTTTGTTTCAATTCCAGTACCTGTGCTTCTGCGGCATTACTCTCTGCATGGTAAATGAAAGCGATCAATGTGGGTGAGAGTGATGTGACTTGTGTGGTGATGATGTAAAGTAACTGGAAAGAGAGTCCAGGAAACAGGGAAACGGAAAGCCATATGAAATCCCGTTGTGACCGCCGTCCCGCTATCCCTGCTCCGCCCCTCCCTCTCAATCCCATCCGACACCTCCCGCCTGCCGACGCCCTTCCCTGCCCGACCCCGCCACGTCTCGTGCGGTCCCGCCCCGAATATGGCCCGCGGGCCTTGTTGCCCTGTATTTCGTAGTACATGGCAATAAGAACCTGTATTCCATGTGTGAAGTTTCCTACATTAGTAATTGTGACTAAGTTTCTTCTGTGATAGAGCCTTTTGATAGCGATCACATCGCTATATCAAACGATATTAAAACGGAAAGTTAATGCGCGATCTCTAATGCTAGGCTAAATCTTTATTTCCAATATTTAAACACAATCTATAATGGTTTAAAAAACTTATTAATTGACAATGACACTTATGGATATTGCTATCTAATAATTTATTAATATTTATTAATACATCTAAAGTTAATGTGATTTTGTGACTCATTTCTATCAGGCTTTTCGTGCAATTCGCTTTGACACATTAAAAAATTATCAAATTGTTCCTTACTTTACTTCAGACATTGAAGAAACTGTGCACACCCTCTCAAAAAACCCTTATACTGTCTCTTGCTGTTAAATAAATTAAATGAAGTCGCCTCTTTGGAAATTTTGTTTGGTTCTTAATTTATGTGAGTGTTTTGGGAGCAAATGCAACATAGATCTTTCAACGAGCTGTAAAGTAGTCAGTACGGTAAATATTTTCTTAGTGCGAATGTCAGCCATTTCTGAGTATGTGGTCGTAACATTTCAACTGGCTCGTGTTAATGTTTCAATAAACAAGTGTGTTTTCAGCTGTTTCGTGAGAAATATACTGCTTTTCTGGCTGTTCTCTTTGTATAAGGCCTTTCAAATACCGGTATTTGCTTTTTCTTGTAGGAAATGTATCTCCTGTGACGTAGTGAAATAAGAAATAAATTTCAATAACAAAATAAAAATAATATTCAAAGATTATGTACAAGTTACGATGAATTGCTAATATTAAAACACTCCGGCAACCTTTTCCTTTCGGAACACTGCTTTACCGCAGAAAATACAAGCCACGCGTGATGCGCGCCGTCGGACCTCTGTCCCGTGACAATTACCGTCACATGGCCTGACGCCAAAAGTTAACCCGGTCGTGGCGACCGTGTGCCTACAGCACGTGAGATTGTCTGGCCCTTACTCTCCGGACATCTCGCCCTCACTCCTACACCCTCCTTGTAACTACACGTACAAGCTACCCGATGCAAACTGAATGAGAACGCGGGCGCAGATGGCGCCGCGTTAAATAGTTGAGGCTGACACCCCCACCACTGTTCCATAGATAGGCCCGCCGGCTGGCGCGAGACTCGCTGGCCAGCCTTGGTTTACGCCCCCACACTGGATTCTCAGGGTTGGCTCGCCTGCTTCCGGTTGAGGCACGCTAGCTAGCCTCCTCGGAGTTTACAGCCAACGGTATTTTTGTGGCTCTGCGGCTCTACATGAGTCAACCGCCAGAGCGCAAACTCCGGATGTTCAGGCTTAACCCCTTCCTCCCCCGCAGCGTACTTTCACCAACCTAACGGTTCTGGCCCTCGTGTTAACGACGCCACACTCCAATGTATCTTCTATTACTCCACGATTTACTTGTATGATCATTATTCTTATATATTTATTTAACCATTCACATTACGAACACATTTTAGAAGTAATTTCGAACTGTTGAAGAAGGCATTCTTTGGATGTATTCATTCAAGTGTGTACCTGACGCCAACTAATTTTCCTAACTTTCACGGTGAGAAGCTTCAGCTGCTATGATAATGGTAAAATTAATATTGTTATACGATTACGTTGCACAGCATGTTTGTTGCCCTCTATATAAAAGGTTTTTATGTTGAATTATGTATGACCAAATAGGATTTCAATTTTTAGTTTGCGCTCACTATTTGTTTAGGAGTTGAAACATTATTTCCCTTATAACTGATGTTATATGTGTTAGTTGTAAGTCATTTATTTGGATGGAAAATACTATTTGGAGGCTTCTTAGCAGAATTACTGATCACAAAAAATGTTTATTGAGTTTCGCCTAACAATGTTTACACTTTTGCCTTAATGTGCTATGCCAAACGACTACCCAGGCTATGCGTTTTTGGGTTGTATTACCATTATTCCATAGTTATGCAAGCATAAATGAGTTATATCTCTGTGTCTGAACGTGTAATTAAGACGGGGCAGCATTTACTTATTTCAAAGCTTTGTTGCCAAAGCCAGTGGGTTCGAAGTACAATGTAGGAATAACATTGTCAGAATGTACAGGTAGAAAGAAAGATAAATAATATAACATGGTACATAAATAGCCAGTAATGCCAACATTCTCGGGCACGAGGTTTCTGGAAACCATACACTGAGAGCTTGAAACTGCGAAATGTCTACTAGACAGTGGAAAATGGTCAACATTCGGGGGCCATTAAATTAATTAAACTTCTCCCGTTGATAGACGTTGTTACAATCCAAGCAATTTCTCTTATTACATTTTTTGTTAATAACCTTACATGCAGTTTCAGTAGTTGTAGTAATGGTAGTATTACATATGTGTTTATTTTAATGTTTGTTTCGTATTGTTGCAGGTGAGTATTAGTGCTCATATACACGGCGGATGTGGCGACGTCTGTGAAAAGATTTGAAGAGTAAGTACGAAAGCTACTTTGCACCGTTGTGGCAATTATTCCCAATGGCGCGACGGTTGGATGGAAGATGTTACTTGTTGTCTACCCGGCCCCTTGTTACCTGCATCGATCACTTAGGGCACAAGTCAGTGAGCACTTACAATTCTGTTCTTTAAGTGGCATTGCTGTTTTTAAGTCACCGAGGCTCATTTACAAACAGTCCGTATTCTCTGATGAGTGGTCAAACTCATCAGAGAATGTATGTGAAGTAGCTCTTCTAGTTTGTTGGTTGGAATAACGGAACATGTTCATTATTTACGAGTGGTAAGAATGAAACAGCTACAATTAACACACTCAGTTAAGTATAGTAACAAATCTCAATCCTTAAAAGCAACCGGCTGGAAACAATAGCGATGGCAATTTTTTCTTCAGGAGGTCGTCAAAATTGTCTGCAGGGAGTCAGACGAAGGCTATCTTCGATTAAGCAGCACAGCAAGAATATGTCCATGATTTTTTGTTTGATTTCCAAATTCAACATTTCGGTGTGGAAATCATAAATGAGGCATGAATGAGACATGGGTTAACTATGCCCCGTCGCGCCCTCTTCCAGGCTCCAGCCCGCCCCGTTTCACCCAGTCACTTCTCTGCAGCTCCTTCCCCTCTCTCACGTTACGCCCCGGAACCTTTAGCCCCCGCAGCCGTTAGCGTGGATGGGTCACTGTTGGCAGAGACGTGTGTGAACGCGATGCCGTGTCCATGGTGACGTGTGATGCAGGAGGCGGTGCAGAGAGAGAAGTCTGTGTTTCGGGGCAAATGAGATTTTTTGTGTGAAACGCGCGCGTAGTGTGAAGCAGATACGCGGTCGCGGGCGCCTCAGCCACCACAACCATAAACGCGCGGCTTATGCTTGGGCGCTCTCTGCGAGAGAAAGCTATCCAAGTTAATTCATATAATCATATGCATAATTTTTCATCGTTTCCAATCGGCAAGGAACGACGCGTTTTTTGTAAGCACTGTTTTTCAAAGTACTGTTATACTAAATTTCGTATGGTTAGGCCGAAGTCCTTTGAGCAAGACATTTTAGAGCCCATCCACTACCTATTTCGCTACGAATATGAATTCCGTGTCTCCGAATATGAATTCCTCATTAGGCATATTGCACTAGAAGTGAAAGAAGTGGTTCGTACATTCCTAATGTAACCGTGGCCAATCTCTTGCACGTTTGTTATTGAATGGCCCCGGTCTCCCGTGTCCAAGCAGCGTTCCACCTCGCCGTCGCCAAACGGACTTTCCTCCGCTTTTCGAGGCACCGCCCTCAGTGCGGCATGCGCCCGCCGCCGTCCACCATCACCGTCCATCGCAACACCGTCCATCCATCCAGTGCCCGGCCACTTCCACTACCCGCCGCCGCTCCCCCCGTGCCCATTGCCTGCCGGCACCTGTCGCCCGTCGCCCTCCGGCGCCCAGCGGCCCGCCGTCACGTGATGTCCGGCGGCGGCGGCGGCGGCGCCGCCACGCACGACAGCCGGCGGCGGCGCAGCGACCGACTTTGTTTAATTAGGCGGCTATCGCGCGCGCAATCTGGACGCGTTTTCGCCGCGGACTAATTGCACGGCCGCGTCTATTACGGCGCGGACGCTGCTGCATCGCACGTGAGGCCATTAGTTCGCGGAATAAGACGCGGCCTTTCGGACATAACGAGTGGCATCATTGAAAATTATGCAGGCGTTGCATTTATAAAAAAAAATGCTATGCATATATTATTTCCGTATATTGTCTGAAAACTGCATTATCACTGAGATCGCATCTCATGAAATTGCGAAATTCATTTTCTTTTCCACAGAATTTCGCTTCGTAATTCGTAATTATTCGGTCTCGCCACGTTCTACAATTTCTCACGCGACGCTGCGCGATTATATAGTGCTTATAGTGCACCCTCCACATCGCCCCGCCTTGACATCTTACAGTCTCCCGCCTCCCCCTCCGAGCCCTTCCCCGCATTTCCCCACACGCCCACCCGCCGCCTTCCCCAGCCGTACCACGCCTTGCCTCGCTCTACTCCGACCTGCCCTTCTTTGCTTTGTCCTGGTCGCCGTCGCTTCTTACGTAATTGAGACAGAATATTGTGTGTGTATTGGAGCGAAACACTCCGGCTTTAATTACGTCCCAGGGCGTCGCCGTCGTCGTCGACCTGTTTCTACCCCCCCCCCTATCAACCCCCCTCCCCCACGCCGACACGTCTTGTGCTTTTCGCCCTTAGCGGCCCGGAGGTCGTGCCACAGCTTTTGCCGGCTGGTGCCGCTCGCATCCCCCTTGCGGAACTGCCTCGGCGAACTTCTGGAACGGTCCTCTTCGTCCACCCCTGAAATGACAGTTGGCGCTGGGGACGCAATGCAAATATTTATTTGGAAAGGAAAACTGCATTGAAACCATTTCCTCCTTGTTTACTATTAATTATTAAACGAATTTGTATTGTACTATTTCTGTATGTAACTTCAGGTATTGTACTATTTACTGTTTTGTTATTGCAAAGAATATTCGTTTCATCAGTATCGAGAACTGGTCTTCCGTTTCGAATCGATGCGGGCATATAGTTTACTTACAAAAGACAGGCAAATAGGCTTGAAATCGAACCTTGTGGGACCCGATGTGCAATTGGTAATAAATGGGAAAAGTAAGTAAATAACGTCCCATCATTTCAGTACGGTATTTCTACTCTCCACGATCGTCGGGATATCCAATGTGGAGCAATACCACGAATTCCATACGAAAATAATTTTGGATGTTGAGATGAGTGACGTCAAATCCTTTGGAAAGGTCTAAAAATATTCGAATAGGTACTTCATTGTGATTCATTAATGAAAATAACTTTAAGGAAAGAAAATGTGGCTTTTTTCAATAGATTTTGATTTGCTAAATCCATGCTGGCAATCCAAAATCGCATCGTATTTATTGAGAAAAATCTATTCGTACGTGATAAGTCTGTTATATATTTTAAAAAGATCAGACAAAAAGAAAATCGGTCATTAATTTTGAATTCCAGTTTTGTTGCCCTTTTTAAAGTGCTGCTTCATTTCAGTTGTTTTCAAAAATCAGGGAATGTTCCAGTCCATAAGGATGCATGAAATATGCAAGTTAACGGGTTTAATATGGCAGGTGCACATGTCTTGAACAAGCAGTCCGGAAATTAGTTTAACGATTATTTTAGGAATTTCATGGGAACAAGTTTCGGAAAAAAACATCGGGTCGGAAAATTTTCGGGAAACGTCTTATCTCGCATTTTGTGACGCTAGATCCATTGCTATATCAATTCGTGAAAAAAATTGGTTGAAGAGACCAAGCATTGGGGCCGGATCGTTCACTTCTGTATCATTTTTTTTAACTAGGGGTTTCCAACGGGGTGGATACAGACCCCCTTGATGTCGATGAATTTTGATGGGAGTCAATGATGGTTAAGCCGTCGATTGGTGGAGGTCCATTGCTAAATATGAATTGCAGAATTTATTAAGATTTTGCAAGGAAACGGGATAATCTGTAACTTGCCCTAGGTTATTGCTCCCGTATTATCCTAGTATTAACCGGAGAAACCACAGAAAACTACGGATGAGAGCAGCCGGCAGTATTCTCCTCCAAACAGTTGAATTCGACCAAACTACTAGCTCCTGACGAAAATACGCCAATGTCGGGTCTGGACCCATAGGAACTCCTCGTTGCATGCAGTGTCTGTTCCGCAGCGTCTAGCTGTCTGGGCAACGCCCTCTGCGACCGCCAGCGCCGCCAGCGCTCCACGGCAGCTGCTCCAGCGTTGCTTCAGAATATATCGCTGTGGAACGGAATTTATGAAACAAAACGGAATGTTTACTTGTGAAACTTTTACAGAAAGTGAGTCTTTGTCGCACGAATAAAGTGATGACGCACGAGGTGACGATAGGAACCGACACTGGCTTTTTGAAACGACTATGTCAAAGATTTTCGTTCAAGTTGTGTACATTATTTTTTAGTACGAATTCATGTGAACTTATATTTTTATCCATGTTTTTATTCTATTCTGGTAATTCGGGTGTTTAGTCTATTTTAATTATTTTAATTGGTGGCCATGAAGAATGAGGGCAGCATATTTTCAAATATCCTCATGCTGCACAACAAGGCACGCCCTCTAGGTGGAGATGCGTAACCTTGCGGACTTTGTAACCTTGGACACTTGCTTTAATATACAAGGTGACTTTGTGTAGCGGACGTGTTATCCAACCAACAAGATTGATACAGTTGTTCAAAATCACAGTCCATAATACCTGTTTTATGTCGAAAAATTTCCCCATCGCGCTGCTACATTACAATACTTAATCTTTACTACGTAGATACGTAGGAGGCAAGAAGGTAAAAAGTGATCTCATTTGCTTAAACCTTATAGAGTTCGGTAAATGAGGAAGGTGGATCGTACATCGTGCCCTCTGCGTAACTTGCGGCCTGAGCGTTGACAACCAGCAACCGTGCTCTCTTGTTGAATGTTTAGTTTTTTTTCTGGCGCGACAACTACCAAGGTAAATTGTCCCGTTGATGTGTGCATGTTTATCGAAGGCTGTGGGGCATCTTCCCCCGGAGGATGGGGAGATCCAGCGCCGGCCTACACGTCTAGTGGAGTTTTCCCCAACCTTCCTCCAGCGGGGCATCGCCGCAACCGGGACAAGGCCTAAGATCCCGACATGTGTGATAGTGTAGAGTAATTGTGTGTTAGAACAGGTAAGGATAGGACAAGGAAGGGGAAGGAAAGATCGCGCGCGTTCGTGGCCCGTTTGTTAGGGTACTGCACGGGTCTGGTGTAGATCGGAGAATCCTCGGAAATCGGCCGATCAGAGCAGCCAGACGCCAGAATTCTTGTGCAGACAACGGCTGAACTCGGCCTAACCATCTAGCTAGTGTCTAAAATTCTGCCACCGTCGGGACTGAAAGCCCCGAACCTCCCGGTCAGAGGCACTGCAGTGACATCAGTTTACGCCCTGAGCCACCTAAGCCGGTGTGCTCTCTTGTCGCATGGCGTTGCATCGCACGGCGCCCGCGGGGCTGCCGGCGGCTGCTGCGGGCGCCCCCGTCCTGCCTCGCGCCCCGGCTTCGTTCTTCGTCGCTCGCGTGGCGCGTTATGGCGCAGCCACTTCATTAAGGGGGAATGGCTCGGCGAGATGAGAACCCGGTGGGGCCACGGGAGGAGGGGGAGGAAAGCGAAAGGAAGGGTTGCGCAGCGCAGGGGGTCGCTGCCGAGTGGGACGCCACGTGAAAAGCTAATTATTATTTAAACGACTCGCCTCGCGCGGCCACATCGCGCGCCCTCACCCTGCCTCCGTCCTACTCGGCGCGACCCACTAGCTAGCTGCCCCTCCACACCCACGTCTCGCTGCCGCCCCGCGCCCACATCGCTCGGCCCTGCCACCCTCGCTAATCCCCAGCCGTCCCCCTCGCTCCTCGCTCGCTCCCACCTTTGGTCAGGTCCGCCCCCTCTCCCTCGCTCAACCTCCGCCCCCTTTCGATCAGCCCCTGCTCCGCGTGTGTTAATTGTTCGCGAGCGATCTAATCCTCACGTTGGGCATCCGTCTCCACCTTTCTGCATCGGGCTCGTCCTGCCTGGTCACGCCCCGCTCCGCTCCGCTCCGACCCTCTCGCCCCGTTCCGTCCCGAAGCGAGGCGTCGGCGCTGGCTCCGCCGCCGGAAGACCGCCTTTCGATGAAATGTGAAAGAGAAATCCAATCACGAGCGCGTCCCCTCACCCTCACCACGTGGCAACCCGCGGTCACTACACCTCCCCCTGCCCGTCTAGAGGGTTTATATTTTATTTTCCAGGGCGAGCAAACACGGGACATTAATGAAGTTCGTATTCTTTTTGATTTACGCCCCGCGAGCCGCCCCGATTACCGATCTCCGACGCGTAATTCTCGCCTGCGGCTCGGACTCAGTTGCTTGTGGCCTCGGCCACGCGAAAGGAACGGCGTGGAAAGGGGCTCCCCGCTGGCGCCCGAGCTAAATTCGATCCCGGTCGCGTCCAGTTAGCGCGATGGAAATTCGATTCCACGTGAGTGGCGGGTGCCGTGGGTTGAGCCCCGTTTCGGTTGCTAATGGAGAGCAAATGAAACGTCTGTGAGAAGTGCAATGCAAACCTTTTCTACATACACCGACGTACAGGATTACAAGTCGCTCTTGAGGCTGTTTAGCAAATCGCGCCCCTGAAGTCGATGTAAGATAAGATTTAATCTATTATTTCTGTAAATACGCTTTTTGAAACCTGGTGGTAGAACAATATAATTTATATACCATTGATATATATGTGTGCATTAACACAACATAACGTATAATTTGTTTTGAAATTGTTATTATTATTATTAATGTATATTCATAATTAAATCGAGAATATGTATTAAAACATATATAAAATACCTACGTAAAGCTGCTTAGCTATATTTGTCGACCTTTTTAGTGATATAACTCACAGGTTTATCTAGTTGTCGGAATTAAGTATATTAATATTTCACACACTTCGTATTGAACTTCTATTTAATTCAAAAAAGAGATTGTAAATAGAATGTTTTTCTCAGGGATTTTGGTTCTGTTACTATTTGTTGTAGCAGGGTGGCACCTTTTTCGATTTTCTTGTCTTCTCTCCACTCACGTCGACTTGTTTTGAAGATGGCGTATTTAAGAGATTCAATAGGAAGTGATGCTTGATTCGCATGGTTACTATAAAAACTTCGAAAGACGCTCTGAGTGCCGTCAAAAATATGTGCTTTCACTTTCTCATCATTGCTGGTAAGACCTAAGATATACGCACCGTTTTTAATCAGGTATTTCACGTATTTCTTTATGAAGCACTGTTCTATGAAGCGTAGAGAGAGGAATACTTCATCTGAATTAACAAAATGCTCGCTCCGGATGTTCTTTCGTCTAGAATTTATCACTAACACCCCAATTTTGTTCAGCCTATACTTGTGCTTCATAGATGATTTTTCGAATGAATACCTCTTGATCTAGTACCTTTTCTATACTCTTTATATCGTCGTTTAAAATTTACTAGTACCCTTTCAGGATCAGTGACACTTCCACGTTCTGTAATTGAGAAAGTCTACTGATAGCCACAAATTTTTGGAAATTTCTCACCTCTGCGAATCCTGCCTGCGTCTCGTTTCATCTCAAACTTGGGTTAGAGCTCAGATTCATTTCGCATGTTGCCTCGGTTACATGTCGCTGTGTTACTCCTCACGCTTCTGAGCAGTAATAAAAATGGTTTTAATGCTCTATGATAATCTAATTCGATTGTTACAGTTGTTTTTATTTCAGACGTTCATGGTTTCATGTATTGAGTTTTAAGTCTGCGTTCATCCTAGCTCTACGCCTGCATATTCCATGATTTATTTTTTTATAATTTCAACTTAAAATGGTTACGCATTTGGTTTGAGGATCGCTTCATACGAATATAATGTTAAAACTTAGTTTTGACCACATAACATTCATTACGACATGCACGTATAGTGCTTATCCCAAGGGGCGATTAAAATAGGCCAAGTAAAATGTATCCAATCACTGTTTCACCATTATATTCGTATTCAGTTTGTTCCAAACATCCGTGTTCATGTCGCAAGAACCTATCGCCTCTGCCAATGAGCTACGAAGTGTATCGCGCGCGCATGCAGCGTCCGCGCGCCCTTGAGCCCGGGAAGAGAGCGGCTAGCAGTCTGGCGGCAAGGAGCATGGGCGCCACCGGGGAGTTGCTTCCCCGCGCAGGGGCGGCCCGGAGGCTCGCCTAGGGGCGTTGCCACCCTTATTGATCTGGGCGCCGTGGAACCGGCGGGCGGGCGCGGCCGGCGGCGGAGGCGGTGTGCATGCAACTGGAAGTGGAAGTGGAAGCGAGCACAGACGCTCCTCGGCAACCGCACGCCCGTCCCACCGTGCCGCGCCGCGCAACGCCCAACACACCCCACGGAGACACCCATCCCGCCAGCCGCCCTCCACTCGTCGTTGTCAACAGGATGTTTCACACACCAGGCCCCATACAACTCATCTTGCACGCCGCCACACATCACTTCCCACAGCTCGCACACCGAGCGCGTGTCGTACGTGCCAGCTTGGGAGGAAGACCGTCACCTCAAGACACTAACGGGACTAATTGCCACGGCAGTTGACGTGCCCAGAAACTATTCTCTTCAGAATATTTTATACTGGCGATACCGACACCACCACGTGTTGATATCACGTGATTACAGACAATAGTACGTAATATAGTACAGAAAAGGAGTTAACTTATCGTGACACACTTCTCAGCTCTAGGAAATGCAAATTTAGACAGTAGTATATTCTGAAAGAGGTGGAAGATTATTTTGTGGATGCAGTTAAAATTAGAAAACGTTTAAAACTTAAAATTGACTCGAGAATACTGGTTAAAGCATTCGTCTATAATTGGACTTTATTATTATATGGCTATTATTTGAAATACAGAGATCTCCCTCTTGCCAGCGCTTATTTCTCTCCTCTCGCGTCGCGGCCAGACGGTGCATTGGCGAGACTGTCAGGACTGCGCCTTTGGCTTTAGCGCGGAAGATATTTCTAATAATATTTGTTATATCTTAATAGAGCAACGTTGTGCAAACGGCGGCCCGCGGTGTTGGGAACCCTCGAAAGGTTATTAGTCAAAAAGTAAAGCCCCTTGCATCCATGTCGGATGAAAAGAGGATGCGCCTAGCGCACGCGCCCTGCCGGGGTGAAAACTCTCTTTAATATGAAAATAGGTGAAGTTTAGATTTAAGGACCTTTTCTTGTCGCGCAGAATTTCAAACTCATCCGAATGTGTTTCACTGTGTTATGCATGGTAGGGCCTGATATCACGCAAGTTCCCCCCCCCCTCCCGCATTATTGAAAATACGGCCCGCAACTGTATGAAAGTTCATGGCCCCTAAGGCCTTGGAAACTGGACAATCCGGTTCAGAGTTAATATAAATCCAAGATCATAATTATCACCAAAATCAATTTACATTTTGAAACATCCGTATTAAAATCAACATTGAACTGGACTAAACAACACCGTTGAAGTTGTTGAAAAGTTGAAACATAAGATTCAAACAGCTTTTTGACGCATGTTTGGGGACTTCTAATTCAGAAATATTAAATACTTCATTACATGATGGGGAGGGTTCCAATCATCCTTAAGGTGAACGGTGTAAAGCGCTACTTTAACCATAAGATCTATACCGTAGGGAGAGAAGCAAGTCATACAATAATCTATACTGTAGGAAGATGAGCAAGTCATATTGGTCTTTTAAGGATCCCTAAGGGGTATTGCATTTTGTTAAATAGTAAAATGAATTAATTTTGTAAAATTACGTTTGTATGTATATGCTTGCTCTAAGTAGTTAACTAAATCTGTGTTCTGATTAATTGTTTTCACTTGAAATGACCATTAAATGCATATTTTTATTTAATAGATCAGTGTATTTCCAAAACAATTCGCAATCATAGACCGAATGCTTTTTAAAACTCGTCTCGCCTTAGTGCACTGCGCCATTTGCTTTCGAGTCTCGGAAGGCAGCGCAGTGCCCTGTCGCCTAGGGCAACATGCCTGTCTTCGCGCGCAGCCACGAGTCCAATCCTTTGAAGACTGCGGAGAGGACAGCAGCTGTCGTCGTGTCCACGGTGCTTTTGCTTTTTCCGCGGGCGCTTGTGCGACGGCGGCGGAGGCGGCAACGCTGCAGCTCCTCCAGAGAGACCATTTTATGGATTTCTGGGAAAATTCAGGGAATTCCGTTCAAATGCAAAGGTTAGGAAATATCAGGGAATTTCGTTGATCTGGAAAAGACCGGGGAAAGTCATTGAATTAGTTGACATGGCCAAATTTGGGAATTTCGTTGAAATTGAATGATCAGTGATCAAAAATTTGGGAATCCCATTGCCATGAAGATATCGAGGGACAATTAGGGAGCTTCATTAATTTCGAAAGGTGGTGTGAAAATCAGGAAGATTCATTGACTTGGAAAACTCGGAAATAGCGTGTTAAGAAATAATAGATAATGATAATAATAATAATAATAATAATAATAATAATAATAATAATAAGACGACGAAGGAGAAGAAGAAGAAGAAGAATGATGATGATGATGATGATGATGATTAATAGATGAGTAAACAATATATGAGATAATAAATAAATAATAGAAGTCAGAGAAATTATTTAAACTATTCTGAAGGTATATACTATTCTTCAATTTACATTGGTGCTCCATTCTGTTTGGTACACTTTTATCTGTAAAGTAAATATTGTTCATTTTGTCTCTCACGATGAACGCAGAAAACTGACGAAAAGGAAACGAAATGTACTAAGAGTTTTGAATCGTATGTCCCTGTATCACAATGCGTCTGTTAAAAATTGTGAGATAAGGCGCAAGGTTTTCTGTAATTTAATATTTTCAATTAGTACTGTTAAAAACTCTACGGATTGTCTGAGAACAAAATAGAACTATCCTGGAAACCCGGGAAAAGACGAAAAGAATCCACGAAAGCGCGTGGCCACTATGAACACATGCCCCCTTGAAAAAGTACCGAACCTATAAAAAAAAGGTTTAAAACAATTTGTACGTGACTTAAAATGATGTATTGGTAGATTTATTTTACTAAGAACAATTAATGCGATTATAAAGTATATTGTGACGTTTCATTTTTTAACTTTTTTTTCTAGTAGAAGTGGCATTGTTATTGTTTAGATGTATAATATTCTAAAGATTTTTTAAATTACAATATAAAATCATTATCCTATATATTATATAGTAATCGGGTAACCAATCACTCACTCTTCGAATTCACTGCCAATACAATGAATGTTTATTAACTTGTTTTATATATTAACTTTTAACACACCCGAAAGTAGTGTAGAAATAAATTAAATAATTATCACTGTAAGCATTCGATTTTTTTTAATGCTTCCTTCAAGTTTTTAAAATACTCGTTTCTTGAATATTTCTTGAAGTCCCATTCCTGCGTCGAATTTTAGACGCGGACACTCGCCTGCTTTGGCTTTTTTTGGACTGCCTTTTCCTTTGAGTGGAGTTTCTGCCGTGGCACTGAATGGCCAGGGGAAGATTTTTCTGTACTTATGTAACAAGGCTGTTTCCTCACTTGGGAAATAAAAAGTCTGCAAAATGTTTACTTCTGTGTAAAATGGTTAAAATAGCTCACTCATGCGGGTGATTTTTCTCGTACTGAACGTGTGCTTTAAGGATTCTTTATTTATCATTTATTAAATAACAACAAAGACATCGAATAGAACGCAAGGGTCATTCCATACGTTATAACAACTCCTTTATGTAAGCGGCAGAAAAAAACAATACACTTGAACTGTATACACTTGAAGATCACTTTAATATTCTTCGCATTGCCAATACCAAATTGGTTTTTGGTGGAAGAGTAAGATAAATTGAAAGATGCGTGAATAAAAGTATTTTTTTTATTAGGGTTAAAATAAACACAACGTCCAATATTCACTGTTAAGACTCATCAAAATAGTCCCACAAGTTTTCCACACATCTTTGCTTCAGAAAGGTGTTGAATAAAATCCATTGTTTGCAGTTCGTCTGTGTTCTACCTCCCATCCCCCTTGCGCTGCAGGCAAGCAGTAGCAACCAACAACCAATTCTCCTTAATCTGACGGCCCTACATGGAATAATACGTGTGATAAGAACATAATGACGTAGAATTATTCCATAGCCACTATCACTCTGTCACCTATCGATTATTTCAGACTGTGCCGTTGCAGGAGATTCAACAATTTGACAGATAAACAGGAACGAACATGGCTGGAAAACTCATTGTAGTCTGTTGACTCAGCATTTCTTTTTTTTTTATCTAGCGTAAAAACAATTTAGAAAGTATGTGACGTGTGGGGGAGAAGTAAAATCTGTGAATGTTTTTATGAGCTCCGGAATCCCTACCCCTACTCCTTGACCATATTAATTTGAATTCCGAATTAAATAGCAACTAGCGTGTTGACCAGAATTTGTTAGCATGAAACCTTTGTAATATAAACTATTTGCATCGGCAAGTGAACTACAAATTTTGTGATGAAAGCTAGAAAATTTCGACTAAAACATTCCAGTCAGGAATATAAAGGTTGTCTGTTAAAGCATTGTTAAGCCATTTTAGTATGAGTACAGGATTTGCTCCTGCGGTGCAAATTTCTCTAAATTAAATCATTCAATGCGTTTATTGAAAACCGGATGCTTTTACGATCACGTGACTACCATCTCCGATGATGAAAGAAGAAAATTAAACTGATTATTTTGTGATTGCGTGTGAAATATTAGATACAAAATTATTAAAATATGCAATAGCACAGTAAATGAATAGTAAAATGCATTAGATGCAATAGTAAAAGCATCTAATTAAAAAGAACAAGTTATTATTCTCAGAGTGCCTTGCTAGGGCTGAAGAAGCTAGGAAATGTTCTCTTTGAATTTAGAAAATCTACATTCTGTCCGCAAGTAATCCACTTGAAGCATGCCAGGCTTGCACTCGGATTTGGGTTATGAAATTCCGGAACGCTGCCTTCCGACGCTGCGGTCGGTGGGGATACCGAGTTCCCTGGAGCCGCTTACCTCCCCCAACCCGAGCCGTCGCCCCCCTCCCCCACTCTGCTTCCTAAAGCCCCGCCCCCTCCGCTCTCTTCCCACTGCGTCCTCTCCCAGTGTGTTCCCTGCCCACTGCCATTGCATGTTCCTGTTTTCTGGACAGCCCGCACCGCCCCGAATCCACTTCTTCTTCGCGCCCCCCAAGTTGCTCCGCGACCACATTCACGTTTAATTGATGTCGTAGGCTTTCGCGGCCAGAGTCATGATCTGGGCTGTCCGGGTGACGCCGCGTCGATGGCTGAGGTGCCGACGTTCCGAGCACGGACCGTTCCCGTCCGTCCGTTTCCTCGCCTCCTTTCACCCTCCACCCAGTCGCGCCCGGTTGGCCGTCACCACGGCCTGTCACCTGGATCACCTCTATATAATCCAGAGCGCCCAACATCCTTGCGCAGTACAGCCCTGAAGAGGACCGCGATATGTCGGTCGAAACGTCGGCACCTCAACCATCGACGCGGCGTTACCCGGACAGCCCAGATCACATTCACGTTTTTATTCATTCTCCCGCCCGTCCCTCGCCTTACCCCAGCCTCGTCCCTTGCTCCGATCCACGATCTTCGCCCTCTGAGCCCTTGCCTCGAACCCGCCCGCGCGCACACCCCGTCACCGTTCCGTAGCATCGGAATTTGCCTGGAAAAGTGTGAGGCATAAAAACTCCCAACTTTGTAAAAATAATTTCTATATTGTCAAAATACATTTAAGGTGGGATGTTCGTGGAAGTTGCTAGTCAGTACTCAACGATTTATTCAATCTATTGATTACCAATAGCTGCTTGTAAATGTGAATGGAGCATTTAAATAATTATATTTGTAAATAGTTAAAAGAGAATTATGGAATGATTGCTCTATTAAAACGTTTATTATTATGTTAAGTATCTCGTATGATACGACGTTTAGGACCTAAAAATTGACAAGAGAATTTCGAATCTCCGCACGCAACTGCGTTATGTAGTCCACCACTAAAGCTAGACACACGGGAATGCGTCGTGTGACAAGCGTTCCCTCGCGGCTGTTGAAAATGGGCGGTCGCTGCTTCTTGCTGTATTGTTCGCCCAACGGGGCGCAATTTGGCCCTCAGCGCGTGGATCTTGCCCGTGGGCGCGGTTTCACTGGAGCCACAGCCTCTCTCCGGTGCGAAGAAGCCCATGCGCCCGCGATGCGGAACCCGCTCGTTCTTGGCCGGGCTTCGACGCGCGAAAATCGCTGGCGTGGAAGGCTCCGACAGCTCAGGAGGCCCAGGTCGGGAGGCGGCTAGCCGAACCACCCTCGGCTCCCTGGAGCCTTCCTTGGGGCTGGACCTGAGCTCCAGGGAGGACCCAGCAGCCGCCATTATCGTCCCTTGGTGACAGGTCGCTCTCAGCCGGAAGAGGGCTGGATTGCAAGTTGATTTTTTTCTCTCTCTATTCTCTTTCTCCCTTTCTCTTCCTTCTCTCCCTTTCTTTCTCTGTATCTCCATGTCTCTTTCTTCTCTCTCCCTCTTCCTCATCGTTTCTTTTAAGCTTTGCCGTATCTCTTTTCTTTTCGAAAACGAAACTCACAACAGCTGGGACCATAATATCTGATTGAATTGACTCATTGTTAAAAGTGAAATACACAAAGAATATCGTAGAAATCCTGCTACCTGTCCTGGAGGATGCTGGGCACCCACTTCGTCCCTCCTGCATGTGTCGGGAGCGAGGCCGACTCGAGCGCGCATGGTGGAAAGTGCCCTAGACGGACGCGTTGCGATATTCTGAGGGCACGCGCACTCACTGCTATATGGGCTCTTGAACCAGTTATCAGCACCGCTCGCGGAGCTTCTCTCGCGCCCACCCGTTAGCGGGCGTGCCCCGCCCGCCGTTTTCCCAGATCTGTTTCGAGGTACTCATTTCAATGGCGGGCGCAGGAAGCCGGCCGGGCCAGCAATTTACGGCCGTCTGCTGGGTGGCGGCGCGGAGGAGGAGGAAGAGGAGGAGGGGGGCGGAGGCGGAGGCCGCCCATTCACGAACGCCAAGAGCCCGCATCTCCTCCGGCAGCGCGGAGGCGCACGGCGCCCTAGTCGGGGGCCCCGGCTCCGCGCGCTGTCCTTCACGGGAGCGCGAGTGGGCGGAGAGCGTCTGCCGTCCACCGCCTCGCCGCCCGCGGCCGCCGCCGCCGCCGCCGCCGCCGGAGCGAGCGAGAGTGCACCCGCTGTACGGTGGTTGTGATGACGCAGAAAGAGGGCGAAATTCCTTTTTTTTAGTTCCTTCAGATCTGTCCAATGTACAAGAGACAAGAACATACAAGAAGAAAGATGTTCTGGGCTTCATTTTTCGTACTATCTTCGCATTTGTTTGCAATAATATGAATAATAATAATAATTATTATTATTATTATTATTACCGCGTTGTTGGGAACAGGATTATATTTTATTTTGTGCGAAGAATTTTACAGGCAACCACAGTAACAATAATAATATATCATATAATTGATTTCCAATGAAAGAACAAATAATGCATTTGTGTGAAATAGTTTGTGTCAAAAAAGTTACAATTGTGTAAAAGTCCCACAAACGTGAGAATGCTTTTATAACAGTGGAAGGTCATAAATTGATAGTGTTTGGGATTCACATTTTTTATTTGCTAATGAAAAATTGCGTTACTTTTTCGCGATGGAGTAGAATGGTTCCATCGATTTGGATTAAATTTTGTTGTTAGATAACATGAAGGACATTTCAGAGAATGTTCCAGGTCTCATGTTCGTGGCCTATTAAGAAAATTATGAGATGCCCCCTTGCTTTGAATCTGGACATTATTGTAGCTTATCTATGCATATTTGAGCTCACCTTTTGCTATTTGTGGTAAAGAAGATGTGTTGTTATTTTGTTAGTAGAATAAAATAAAATCTTTAGTTCGTATACTGATGTGAATTGGCTTTATAACTCGGGAGGAAAATTTTTACTTTTCCAATATTGTTACCTTGCATTGTTGGTAGTTCCATTCATTTATTCTTCATCAACAACTATGTACACTAAAAGGGTGGGGAATTTAGTCTGAAGGTCAACAAGGGTGCGCAAGTAATTCTTCTCCCCGCCACATACTATTTTTACTTGTGCTTTTATGAAAACTAATAAAATTAAATCAGAATTCTCATTCAGGTATTCTCGCCTTCCACCTAGAGTTCGTAACTGGAGTCGAAAAATTCCTCACCATCGAGACTCGAACCTACGACGAGATTTTACGTCGATGAAGCTGCAGTTGCGAACTTCGTTGAATTCAAGGATGACACTATTTTTGTCCCTTTCCACCCGCAGTCCGAAGCATAGCACCCCACTGGCGCGCCATGCTGTGCTGTCCGTCTACCTCGCCCACGCCCCTTTCCTCTCCTCTTCTTTCGCCGCGTTGCCACAGCCTTGCGATCTGCTTGTGGAAGTAGAACAATTGCTTATTGAAACCAGCCCGACCAGCTGCTTGCACGGCTGTAATGACTTTTTTAAACAAGATTATTCGCGTAAAAAACTAAATGTCTCGTTTTCTAGCCTTCCCTACAATATTGACATTTATTATAATCGTTACGTTTACTAATGTTGTGCATATCCTTTCATATTTGTCGCTAGTATATTCTGTTTCATTTCGTAAACAGTTCAAATCTGTGTCTGAGATTTAAGGGATGGGATAAAATGTAATTTTGATTTTGGTTTTCCGCTATTTGTTGTGCTGTGTAGTTCTCGAGATTCTATTACTCTCGTAACAAGCCTGTCCGCGGCATTGTTGACGAAGTAATTCTCCTCGAATGTAGCCACAAGTTGTTAAACGTGGAGTAATTGCCTTTTATCGCTGGCTCAGTGCTCTTATTATTCAGGATTCTCAAACGGTCACCAACCCAGAAACGTCTGTTTTGAGCTTCTTCATCTGAGAGACTTCACGGAACATAGTTTAGCAGTTCGGCTACCGACGCCGGTGCGTCATTAATCCGTGAGGAAAATCGAAGAAACCGATCCTAACTTTGGCACTAATGAAATAAATAATAGTCGCCAATATGCAAGAACGGGGGATAAAAAAAAGCAAACGTGTGTACAGAAGCAAGACATAGGGACCATCTTAGCCTTTGCTCATTGCACGTTAACCCACAAGTTTTCTATATGTTGCCATGCTCGGAACTGCTGCTCTAGCTCACGACAGTTTGGGAACGTTTAAATTATTTGTTTTAATAATACACACGGGTTTTACGATACGTTAGAAACAATACATACTTTTTGGTGAAGGTTGTTAATTGATTTTGCATTTTCGTTTCTGGAGATTTCGCTGATTTTGTTATTCGCATACTGCTCACAGTTCACGTATCTTTATCATCCATTCACATTCCGTCCAGTCAGCTGACATAAAGGGGACGCCACACATGCGGTATTGGACGAGTGTCAAGGAACTCCCAAATCCGAAGTAGTGAGAATTAGTTGTTCGCCTTACGCGGTGTCTTCCAGTGTGGCTCTGGAAAGAAAGCAATCTACCCCGATCACCTCAACCAATCGGAGTTGGGCGAGCAACCGCTAGGCACTCACCGAATCCCCTACGTGTGGCGTCTCCTTAACTTCGTCATTATGCGACTTACGAGATATTTAAAAAATATATTTAACGAACTCCTGGATACAACGCATACACGAAAATACACAAATGTCCGTCCTGGAATTAGGCAATGGGAAGCCACTTATCAATCAAATGAAGATAATATAAATATTTTTCGTTTCTTCTAAGGTTGGCAAGCCCCAGGCGAAGTAGTGTGATACGAAGCACAATGGTATGCAATCCATTTTGATGCAATAAAAATGCTTTGTACTGCGGTGCTTGTGACCAGAAGGGCATGGGCTTCGAACCCAGACGGTGGCAGGATTTTCGATACTAGCTGGATAGCCAGGTCGAATTCAGCAGGCGAATGCTGAAGCAGTACTAACGGGCCAAGGACCGCTAGCGATCTTTACCACACCTTGCTTGTTCGATCCTCAACCCTTAGAGGCACACACTCGCATTTCACTACCAGAATGTCGGAAGACCCAAGCTTAGAAGTCTTCCCGGCTGGGGCGGTGGTCTGCTGATGGGAGATACCTGGGTATGGAAAAGCTTGCTAGCCGACGTGTAGGTCGGCGAGAGATCTCAACATCCAGCGGGGGAAGACCGCCACCGCCCAGGGGAAAAAACATGCACTACACTTACTCGACTAATGGCCTTAGTTGACGGGCCCAGAAAAACGAATCAGTCATGAGTGGCGCGGTGCCGAATGAACGTGCAGTTTGGAGGCGCGGCGGTGCGGCGGTGCCCGCGCGTGCAGTTGCCGGCATGGCCGTCCGCGCTATTTAGGTCGGCTCATCTGCTCTAAATAACGAGCCGTGTTGTTGGAAGCAATGGTCACGGGGTCCTTGCCTCGTGCCCTCCCCTCCCCCTTCACTCCCCGCTCCGCACTTCTCAGCCCTCCATCTGGCGGCTTGTTTGGAGGCCAGGCAGTGGGGGAGCTGCCTGAATTTTCATGAAATTTTATGATCCGAATCCTAATGGGAGGCTTCTGACGATGGCCGTCGCTCCGGCGTCGGGAGGCCTAGCCCAGCGAGCCGTGGAGGGAGATAGCGATGTACGCCGTATTTTTGTTTCTCGTCTTAGCGGCATGGGGATCGATGTTAGGGAACCCATTATACGTATATCATAATACGTTTCAAATATCAGTTGTAACAATTTATAGTGTATTAACAAGAAAAGTGGAATCCTTACTAAATCTTAGGTAAATTGTCTACTTTTCCCAATTTTAATCATATCGATAATAGAATTATCGACGTCTGAAAGAATTTTACGGACGTCTAGATACAAGTACCGCACTGGAATGTTCCGGTGAACATGTTGCTTGGACGTCCTACCTGGAAGAGAATTCTTTGTGCTGCAGCGAGAATATCTTTTCCCCTCAGCTACAGTTTGATGTATCATCGTGAGTCCCTGCTGGAGTACAAAAATCTGACGAATTTCTTAGTTTTGGTCGCCAAGGAATGTCGCTTAAGCCTGTCCGCTTAATCAGGGTGGCCACATTTTTAAAAACCCGCGGAAAAAACGAATTTCATTGATTTGGAAAGGAAAACAAACTTCCTAAAAGCCTCATTTATGGGGACGTATACCATGAGGGCGTCAGCAAGCGTCCACGCTCCCAGAACACCGATTGCGAGAACACGTTCGGCGAATGGCTGAAATGGGCTTTGTTCGTGGAAGGAGGTTCACATGAGGGCGAGGGCGCGTGCATATATCGGGCTGTCAAGACAAAGGACCAATGTTTTTTATTAAATTTTGTTAGATTATGTCAAGGGCGTGTAATTGTGTAATCACAAATTGCAAAATTCTAATTTTTTCAGCGTCTTCCTACAGCTAGAAATTTTAAAGATAATTTTTTTTTTTAAATGAAATGTGTTCATCAGAAACAGTTCTTTAAATGAGGTCACGTTGGATTTTTCTAAAATATTAATATTTTTTGCGTAATTTGAGATGAAAGAGGTGCTTATAAAACCGTTTTAAACAATTTTCTCAGAAATAGCTTCAAATTCTGTCATCCACTTTTTCGTTACCAAGGCCCTGTGATAAGATGTTTTGTGCCGAAAATTCGCTGTTTTTTCGTGCAACATTGCATATAGGTGTTGTGGTGCGTTATCGTTGGCATTTTTCATGAAATAATTATAGACGTTGTCATTGCCAACAATAGTATTTAATATAAGAGCAGCTTTCGATGACTTAGTTATCATCATCAGTTGTCTGCTGGATGGAAGCCACAAAACGACGACCAACTGTAGTCGTTTTGTGGCTTCCATCCAGCAGACAACTGATGATGATGACTAAGCCATCGAAAGCTGCTCTTATATTAAATACTATTGTTGGCAATGACAACGTCTATAATTATTTCAACATTGTATAACTTTCTCCCTACTTCGTAGCGAGAAAATTCAAAGTTCTTTACTTCATAAGCATTCGTCTGATCTGATCCATTAGATTATGTGAATTTGTAATGCAAATATCTGCATTTGGATTATCTGGATTTGTAAGCAAATAATATTTTCTAAAGCTAATATCACTTCGAAAATTATCAAATTCTTTCAGGAATATCGTATATAGCACTTTTAATTATTAGTGTATTTATTACAATTTACGTAGTTTTCTTGTGTAGAAGTTAAAGAAGTAGTAAAAACAAAGTGTTTGAAGGGAAAATGCAATTAAAAGTTGGATTTTCGGAACATTGTAATTCGTAGTTTCCTCTACCCTTTCCCAGTCATCAGATTGCTTTCATTTAGTTTCAAACAGTTTCCAACTAATGTAAATATGCCCACGATATTCAGAGGGTTTCAGTGAGATCATTACATTGATTGTCCTATTCAGTGAGGTGCTATTCAGAGAAAATCTGCCTCACAGCACCGTTTGTTTTCTTGCTCCTGCCGTCAGCAGATTATTATTTCAAGTAAGATCTGTTTTGTTTTAATTACTTCCAGTATTACGCTTCATTAATTATTAGAACATGAAGTAATATTACTGCATTTAATATTTGTTTTCTTCTGTTACGTCTATCTTCTAACATTTCCTATTTTTTTTCGTTCATTTTCTTTTATTTTTATTGTAATTGAACAGTGACGTATTTAAAGAACAAGAGTTTACCGTGTTCAGTTGTAAATTAAACTGTATTTTTCCCAATGTACCAAAACAAGTACAATTGCATTATAGTCACATATTACAGAATTTTTCAGTATTTATATATCAGGATTCAAGAGTTTGCGAATAACATCTATCGCGGAGACAATCGCTCCTTGGAGTAGGACGCCGACTTTTGTAAAGGTTTTCGTACAATTTCCTTGCCATACGTTAAGGCAATGCTTAGAGGCCGCTTGTTTGATTAGCGGCAGTAAATGTACCATTACGTATGATGTAAATGTCAGATGCAATGTAAATTGCTTGCAGACGTAATACGTTATAACGTATTTATTTCTACGAAACTCGGAGGTTAAGAATTCTGCTCCACAACTTCTTGACACGCGAGCACCGCTGCCCTGTGTGTCGGGCCTGGCGCTCCGCATCGCAGTGCGCTTGAACTACTCCGCCCGGAGTTGCTTTCGCAGGCGGGAGACCGAAGTGGAGCGGTGCCGAGGGGGGCTTTGGCGCGTTGTGGGGGTTTCGGAGAGGTTTCCCTCTTTCCACTCCTTTGCCACCGCTGCCAACACAACCTCCGTCTGCTCAGCCATCCCTCGCGCCAACGTCATCATTGCCATAACCTTGCCTCTTTTCTTCTTCTTGGAACAGCAACAACGATCATTTTCACCACAGCTGCTGCCATCGCCATTCGTTTACAGAACACATAGGCCAGCGGCGGCCGCTGCCGGCCGCCGCTGCCACCGCACCGCCACCAGCCACCGCCACCGCCACCGCCACCGCCACCCGCCACCGCCCCGCCCCAGCCACCCCAACCACCACCACCAAAACCATCATCACCACTACCTTGCATAGCCTACGTTCAATCCACCACCTACCACCGCCAGCGCATCGACGCCGCACCGCCTGTGCCACTCATCGATGGGCGGGCCGGGGCACGTCTGGCCGGGGCACGTCTGGCCGCGGCCGCCCGGCTGCTGTTCCATCATCGAACGCGTTATGTAATGCGGCACTCTTTGAAACATGCATTGTATGTTCGGCGAAACGCCTTTGCATGTTGCATGGGGTGGGTGGTGCATGAGGACCGCCGCCGCCGTCTGATTCCAATGAGGAAGGGGATCGTGTGTCTGAGTGCGGGTGGGGCTGGGGCCACGTCACATGCGACAGCCAAAGGAACCGCCGCGTCGCGCACGCGATGTGTCCGGTCCTGTCCCTGTCCCTGTCCCTGCCCTGCCCTGCCCTCTCTTCTGCCCTACCTGCCCTCTCTTCTCCGCTTTGTCCCGCCCTCCCCGCCTTGCTGGCATTGTCCAGGGTTGCTTGCCAAGATGATTTTATAGCATAGACAAGACTCCGCTAAAATGAGTGAGAGTTAAAACTTATTTTAGTACAGTTCTTACCCTAGACTGAGATAAAATACTATCGTACTCTACTGGCTTGGGAAAACGAAAGAAAATTGAAAGAATTTTTTTTGGCACCCCCGTCTACTAGCGATGTACAATACGATGTACGACACGTATGAAATGCACACTCTCAGCTTTTTATTTATGCCAACGAGAGTTTATAATTGTTTTATTTGAGGTTAGACATCAAATTAGAAATAATTTAGGCGCTTATGTGTTAACACAGTAAAATCTACCAGCATACCAAAACAACTAATGACAACGCTGCGTGGAACAAAAAAGTTCCACGACAACAACTTTTAACAGAGAAAATTAGTAACGTCTCGTTTTCCAGATAAGAAAGAGTTTTGCAAGCATTTATGTCGGGCATTACTAGCAAGTAACTTTCAGGTTTACAGACTTTGAAGTTCTTTCATTTTTTTCCTAGAAAAATATTGCTTGATGCAGTAAATACCAGTTGAATCGATATTTCGTAAAACTCACATACTATCATCAAAATGTCAAAGATGTACGTAATGAAACCATGTGTAATGCTAATATAATAATATATAATGACAGCATTGGGTGGATTTCAACCGACGAAACTACAGACACTTGTGACGAATATGATCATTGAGAATTTGGAACTTGACATTCTTAATGGTTAGACATTAGTTTTAAATACGATGGTAAGATACTTAATTTAAGAACATTGTCAAAAAAATCTTTCTGATGGTTGGAAAATACATTAGAGGTTGCACACGAATGTAATAATGCAATTAAAATTGAAACATTAACTAAAAAATTAATATATACATAATTATTTTATCTCTGTGGATTATATGTAGTACAAATAAGAATACGTGTACACCGAATCATTACATAGTTCAAAAATAGTAACCATAGCTTCTACCTTTTGTCAAAGATTAATCCTACCTAAATTGCAACTGTCACCTACTATCTAAATAGTACATTCCGTAATTTTTTCCGACGTATCAAATTACGTTCATTGCCAAAACAGTTAAAGAATCGTTAGCACACTCAGAATATTACACAACAGATTTAATGTAAAAATCCTGACTAAGAGCTTTCTGGGTATTAGAATCTGAAAATCCTCAAAGAAAACTTGATCCCAGCAGACACAATGTTACCAATCACTAGAGCCCAGAAATTCAGGCATTTATTTTACCTAAAATAGGCAGGCAAAAAGTCGCGAAAAAGGCATTTATTCTACCTAAAGTAAGAGTGCACATGTAAGCAAAGCAAAATAACATTTAAAAGTAATAATTGTATAAAAAATAATTAGAATGATTCACATTTGTATTCTAACTCTAATATTACAATAGCACATAAGGTGTAAGGAAACGATATTTTCTTTGTAATGTTCATTCCATATGACCATACGGTATGATGGTTACGAACTTGTTTTACTCACGAGGCTGTCTTTTCGAGACTTTGTGTAAATGCCACCATTCAGAAGGGTATATCAAAAACTCTCGACTTGTATTATCTTCCTTTTTCATTTAGATTTCTTTCACGGTTTTGTAAACATGACAGTGCCTTCGTGTTGTCCAGGCTTGCAGATATATAACCAACTTGTTCGAGGTCAGTGCTAGGAGAAAAAATGCAAAATAATGATGTAACAGCCAGAAGAAAAAAAAACATGTGACAAAAAGGAAAAAATAGAGTAGTCAAAATAGCGAAAAATATGCAAAATGGAAATCAGCTAATACAACACCAGAAATACAGTTACGTAATTTCTATTGTTGAAATAATAACAATAACAAAAAGCCATTTTGCCAAACGTCCAAGCTCAACTAATGTTGGTACATGGGCCGCCAAATTAATTCAAATTTGGTGCCATGCTTTGAACAACTCAGTTTCTCTACTCTTTGAAGACATTTAAAAAGAGATCATACATTTCAAACTTCCAGCTTTTGCTCAAAAACCCCACGAATTCTTTCTCAACTGATCAAATACTTATTTTTGTTCAAAGGTCCTTGAATTCGACTTTTATCTGCTTGGAATAATCACTAGTAGGTTGCACCACCTCCTGGGTGGCAGCAACGAAAGATTTGCTGATTGTCAAATTTCACGGAATCCAATGTTCTCCACATCAGACGCGACGAGCTCGCATTGCTTGAAAATCAGAGGAGCCGCGACCATTTTTGTAGCGATCGTGCCGAGATGCTAAGTAATGCATATGTGGCGCATTGAAAGTTGTTGGTACGTTGGCAGCAAGACAAGCAATTATCGTGTAGTTTCTTTGCACCAGCGCTGTGAGACGGTGAGCGAAAAAGCAGAAATCACGAATCACGTGAAATTCGTAAGAACGTTTATTTTCGTCCAGACGGAGCAATTTCTTCAATACTCATTGATTCTTACGGTAAAGTAATAATCTTTGTCAATGATGTGTCGTAGTTTGTTTTTTGAGATAACTCTCTCGTCTGATTAAAACCCAGAAGGCGATGCATTAAACGTCTCGTCTCAGTTTCTGCCAATGCTCTCCTTATTCGTCTAAGCAATATTTCTCAGCCTCAACAACTAACCACTTTATTAGAACTGGACATTACCTGAATTTCGAGAGAGAGACTTTATATTCTGACAATAATTCCTTTAGGTTTTGGGTTTTTGACAGTCTGAATGGATATAAAACTAATAACTCCATTCACCTAAAAACAGTTACTTCAAAGCATAATTTCATCGACTTTCTCATCATCGAGGATCATTTCTAAATTTTCTGCGTCTTTATGGCCCTCTTTTTATTTTCCTTTTTAGCATCATTTGTTGTATGCAATTCTATGTGATTTGTGTCTTTATTTACATCTCTATTGATATTACCCTATGACATTGTAAACGGACTCAATTCAATTTCACGTTTATGTATTAACTAGTATGTATTAATATAACTAGCAGACATTGTAACTGTGGCAAATTTACAAATCATGAGCAAGCTAATTCATTATCGTCTTTGCTGCAGACATGTAACTTACGGAATTTACTTCGGTAGATTTATGTTTATAAATGAGGTTAATTTGAGATTTTAAGTTTATTATAGTCGCACCAACAGCTGTGAACATTAGCGACTACTTTAAATACAACTTAACAATATTAATATGTTAACTTTAATTTGTTATGTTATGTTAACTTAAATATGGTTATATACGTAAATATGATTACGTTATGTTAACTTAAATTTGATATATTGATCACATTAATTTACAATGTTCAGATTCACAATGAAATATTTGTAACTATTAACTGGTCAATTGTAAAAAAATAAACAACGTGAATTTTGCTATGTTTCAAATCAATAACTGGAAAATTGATTAAAATTGGCAACAGTGCTATATCATAATTGAAAGCCATTTGGATTTCATTCAAAGAAGAAAATTAAGATTAGACCCAATACAACCAATTTCCTGCACCTTTGAACAAGTGAATATGCATGCGATCAACAAAAACAATGTTACATCATTACGCGTTATGGTACCTATTTCAAAGACTTAAGAAATTACACTTGACTGATGAGAATCGTATAACGCCATACATACATAGTTAACAAAACGTTAAACGTTAAATTATATCTGAATTCACTTGTAAAAACCATATATACGCTTGGATAGTTTCCATAGCACATGTTCATTAGAGCAATGACATTCCCCAGCGTATTAAATATTTGAATTGGCCTAGAATCAACGTGAAAATATGCAGGAAATAAGCTAAATTAATCATGTCAGTAAAGCATTACCTTAAAATGATATCGTGGATGGTAAATCGTTGTACTATCATGCTCACCACGTACCTCGAGGAAAACTTCAATCATAAGCAGCAGGACAGTAAAATTCATATCAGTATGCGCAGGCAGTATGAGCAGGTTTTTCTCCAGTTTCCATATCATGTCATAGAGAAAGCAGAATGCGTTTCCACCAGTTCTTGATCGTAAGTTACCTAATTATAATTTAAACCAATGAGATTACAAAATATAGAAAAATTATTGCAATAATGACCAGGCCAATACGTACCCTCCTTTCCATCTGACGTCTAGCACAGCTCTGAATGTGAGGCAGGTTATGTGACTAACCGTTAACAAACTACCAGCAATTATGGGACTCCTTTCTCCGAAAATCAGCAAGAGACAGTTATCTTCTATTATTACGTCACAATCAGAAAATGAAACGGATACTTCTGCAATAAGAACAAGAGTGGAAAGCCATCAACTCTCTGCTTCGCAAGACATTCTGAGAAAGCAAAGAACATTGGAGGAAGCAATGCATTCCAGGACTTCGCCGTCTTGTCATATTGTTACGTCACAATCAGTAAATGTAGCAAACTAAAGCTTCTGCAAAAAGAACATAAATGGAAAGGCAGCTGTACAAGAAAGTCATTCCGGGAATGCAAAGAATATAAGAGCAAGCAATGCCTCTCTGCTCCGAAACTTGAAAAGTTATATATAAATATTTGTTTCCTACAATAACTCCCATGCTAAGTCCCTACAAAAATCAGTCAGGAGACAATAAGGAAAGCCTTGGAAGAAATTATACAAAAATATTACAATTAGGGAAGCTGCAAGTGCGTAAGGTCATAAAGAACTTTTATTGACATTTTAATCGTCCAACAACGAACAAAGTAAGGAGTGATACCTGCTTGTAAAGAGGAAGAGAATAGTAATTGTGTTCCAGGGTAAAGGCATTACTATTAAGCATATTGTGGTCTTCAAATTATGATACTAGACTCAATCCTCCGTGTCACAGATTTTGAGTGCATCTTTAAAGAGAGTGGCGAATCCTTTCGTCCACTTGAGAATATCCCGGAAAATGATCGCTATGTATCAATATAGATACGTAAGTACGATACAATAACCAACCTGTTAATATTTCACATTGTATATTTGTATTGTTTTTAGCTCTGAGGATGATCGCTACGCGATCGAAATGATCATTAGTTGAATTAAAATATTGATACCTGACAATATCTCTATTTATTTATCAAAATAAAAAAAGGTATCTACTTCACCAACAATCCAATTAATAGATACGTAAGTGTAGAATGTACGTCACACAGTGTACGTCATCAGTGTAGAATGTACGTCACACACTGTTTTTAACTGTTTTTGACGTAAATAAATAAATAGAAGACAAATTCGAGAAACCTGAGTTTCGTGCTAATCATGGGTTCATAATTATTTAGTGATTGTTTAGTATAATAGCCGCTTTTACCTTGACAAACTGTCTGGGTTTCAAAGTTTGACGAGGTAGTTGATGCAACATTGCTGCAATGCAAAAAAGGGAAACTATTTGTTATGACCAGAGTAACCAGATGGAATTTTATAGAGGAACCAGATGGAAATATTTTACTTGGCATTCAAATGTGTGTATTCATTGGAGTTGTTCAGTGTCAACTGACAATGTGATGTAAATATTACATGAATGACATGTGCTTATTCTTCATATATTTTTTCGTGCATTCTAAAAGTCTGGATTCTGTATGATGGGATTCCTCAGAATATAATATCATGATTCAGACAAGAATGTACTGCAAAATAAACACAAAAACCACTGAAATTGATAGAATTCTGAATACATAGCACAATTAACATAATTTATTGATCGGTTCATTTAAATGAGTATTGCATTTGAAGTTTGACTTTTTATTTATTTAACGACAAAATCAGTTAAAAACTGTGTGTGACATACTATGGGGAAGAGTGTATTTTAATTGAAAGGTCCAAAAAATTGGTTACTTTAACATCAGCAAATTGCATGTTATTTATATATTTTAACTAGGTAACAGCATCATTCGAGAAGTTCAGAACTGTGGGCATAATCCTCAGAAATATTCATTTTCTTTGATAGTAGAATTTGATTTAATGGTATTTTTTCTTTCTTTGAATATTGGAGCTCTTGGTATTGGCGGAGGGGGGGGGGACCCACAATTTTTTAAATTTATATTTGCATTCTTTATGTTCTCATTGAAATGATGTAGGAATGTAGAGTAGGAATTGAACTGCGGTGCGAACTCTTTAGATACGCAACCTTTTATTCGCTCTCTTAGTTGCTGCTGGTACTACTTGTATGTCTGTGTACTAACTGTGGCGGCATAAAGCAAACGTGCTTTATGTCAATTTCGTTGTTGGTGTTGTTGTTGTTGTTTTTTTTTTGTCTCCGCGCGCTCCAGAAATTGGCAGTTATTGCATGTTGTAATGTATCTCCAACATTTCTATTACATTCATCGGAGTTCCACCTGACGGCAGTTCTAAGGTGGGATGAAAGTGTGTATTGTGTGCGTCCGATTGTCGCAGTTCGAATTCCTCCACAGCCATGACTTTCGTCTATTATTCTTGAATGGTCGTTTGTTTAATTGATTGTAATGCACAGACACTTGGGATATTGATTCATTGGCCCATTTTCGACGGGGCCGAAATTGCTCTGACTTGCCTAGATGGCACCGTATGGTCACCTAGCTGATTAGGGCGGGAAATGTCGGAAGATTTAATTTTGCCGGTCGTTTAGCCAGGGCTCTTTTACATGTCGCACGCAGGCATTCCTGAACCTTCTGTCAGCAAGGGTCTCGCTAGTGCAGTGTTTTTGAAACGTTTTGGCCCACGTCACACTCTTGCCATGGGGGACATCGCGGCACAATAGGACTTCAAAGCTCTTGAAAACCTGTGTACGGCATGCAAGGCTCTGTGTACGGTTTGTTTTGAACTACGTACGTGTGCGAACAAGAATCAACGACATTGGCTCACATTAAAAAAAGTGAGATATTCGTCTCCAGATGAATTTTTTTAATTTGTCAGTTTGTAATGCAGTTGTTCAGGAGCCTCAAAGTTATTACATAATATCTATAGAATATTAATGCACTATGTCTGTTTCATGGATTCATATCTTTTAATTAAATTATTTGGGCTGCACGTGCACAAGCATGAAGCTTCGGGTCAAAATAATGACTTTTGTAACCTTTTGAAAACCACTAATCTAATGCGCGTTTTGAGATTCTCTCAAGGGTGGATTAATACAGCACATACAATTCATAATCAGATAAAACCCGTGCTTAATTCCGCGAATGGATTATATTTTTAAACAAAATATTATTATATGTAATTCATAAATATTATTAAGAATATTTAAATAATATTTTTAAATGCAAATGTTTTTGTTCCCCGTTCACACTTTCAATATTCACGTTCTTTCCTTCTGTTCAATTTTTCATGAATTTTATTAGGAGGCTTCTTACTTTGGTTATGCTTAGAGCCCCTAAGTCCTTATAATCCAGCCCTGGTTACTCTCCAATGTAGAGCAAAAGGTGTCGTCTGAAAGAAGCTCGAAGGGAAAATACGCGCCTGAGCTGAGTGAATGTTGCTTTGTGTTGCAGGTGAGTACCGAGCGTCTGCAGGCTGTCGAGCTCTCTCTTCGCCGGCAGCAGCGTGTGCCGTGAGTAGTGGCTGAGCCCTGCACTGTCTTCCTCAGAGATCGGACCGGCGTTGCGCCCGGACCGTTGATACGCTTCCTACCTGCCTTTGCGTCCCTATGCGAGCAGTGCTGGTTCCTGAAGTAATGTCCATGACCTTGAACAGCTCTAAATTCATTTGCCAGATTGAAAGCCACGTTTACTCGTCATTGGGAATTAGAGTAATCGCCGTCGCGTCGCAACGCCTCAGTACTAGCTGCTCGGCGGTATCCTTCTTTGACGTCGACATTGTTTCTTCTGCTATGAACATCTTGATTTTGCGTGTTTGTCTTATCCGCCGTCACTCCTCGACCAAACATTCATATCCATCGTGCCTGCACGTATGTGGTTTCGTCGATTCGTTGCGTACCTAACAGAGGATGTCTATATGGTCCTACGTTAGACAGTAAACGTGCCTGCGTTTCTCTCGAAACATCAAGTACCGCAATCACTGTAATAATTATTGACGAAATTTATTATTATTATTATTATTATTATTATTATTATTATTATTATTATTATTATTATTTTAAATATCAACGATCCCTAAATACGTTCCTTGCTGTAACGGGCAAAGACGGCCGACAAGCATGAATGAAACGATGTGTGCAGACGATCGAATAGAACCATATTAGTAAAGAGGGAAATGACAAGCGATGCAGAATGCGAGAGAAAACAGCACGATTCGTGAATACATTACGCAGTACACGAGCGTCAGCCACAACACAATATCGCCGTTCTTAAAATTAATAATTGCCTCCGGCGTGATCACCGCCCCGTCGCCTTACAGCCGGCAACCGCCGGCAACTGCCCTCGCCGGCGCCGTCCCCTCTGCCTACTCCGCCCCGGCCGCTGTCGCTTTCCGGTCCACTCCCCATTTCCGCGCTGGGGGAGGCGGAGGCGACGGCGACGACGGCGGACTTGGGCGAAGACGGCTGCGCGGGAACGACGGGCGGGCGGACGGAAGGTGGCGGCGGGAGGCGGGACGTCGAGTGCCTTGTAGGGAGATGGAGAAGGGATAGGGGCGCTATTTGCGTGGAGTATGGCCCGAGGGGGTTGTGCGGGGGGCATGGGATGAGGGGTGTCGTAATGCGGGGGAGAGTCGGGAATCGTCGGTCGGCGCGGATGAACAGCGGGATTGGCGCGGGAGTGTCGAAGAATAGAGGTATTTGAACGCACTGGATTATAAAGTTGGCGAGGATGGTGAGTCAGTGCGTGAGACTGGCCAGCTTCCGTCGCTATCTATGGCTACGTCTGCGCGGTGAGAAAGAGATAGTAATAAATCAGCCCGCTCTCGCCGCCGCTGCCGCCCGCTGGCAGGGGGAATATAGGTCACTCGTCTAGCGCGCCACCCGCCGCCGCGGCCGCCAACCTAACCGCCGACTGTCTGGTCTTCTGTCTTCGTCTGTCCTGGCGCAGCCATGCGCGGCCGCGCCGCGCCGCGTTGCCGCAACCGGCCACCTGCCGCAGCCGCCACTGCCGCAGCCGCCGCAGCCACGGGCCCGGTCCGTTCCGCTGCTACCTGTCGGAGGCGGCGCCGACGGGCGTCGGCCTCGAGCACCGGGCTTTTCGCGGCCTCTGGAACAGCTTCTGCTCATCTCATTCGCCGCGCTGGGCGCCGCGCCGCGCCCGCCGCCACTTTTCGTTCTCCTCTTATTCCCCTCGCCTCGTTTCCTCGTGCGGTAGTGCAGCCGGAATCCGTCCGCCCGCGTCCGCTCCGTCATCGTCAGGCCCGGCCGAACGCCCGTCCGCGAGCGCGACAGCGCGACTCGGTCAGTTTTTCGCTGTCGGGTGGAGGCGGGCGCAAGGCGCAGGCTGGCTTTTTCTCTGTGCAGGTCTTTTTGCGCAGCAGTACCTACCTCGGGATAACTGGCGTTGCGGCGGCGGGGCGGCCGCAGCAGCGGGCGCGCGCTCAGGGCCGCAGGGGCGGCGAGTGGGTGGGCCGCGCAAGGAGGACGGCGCACCGGCTGCGCCGCTCCACTTCAAGCGATGCGATTGACCGGCGTCTGCGCCGGCCCGGCCACTGGCGCCGGCTTTCGCCCGCAGGCCCTCCCACGCACCAGGGAAGGCAGCTCAAGCTGCATGCAAGCCCGCGAAAGTCGATGTAATCCCAGAGTGCGTAGACGTGACCACCTAACTAATATTTTTGGTAACCACCGAACAAACCGAACACCGAGCGAGGATGGAAGCGGTTAAACAGCTTCCGGTATATGTGGAACGTGTGGCGGCAGCGGCAGGGGGAGGCGCTGGGGCCAGGTGCGTGGGTGGAGGAGCCGGCGGCGGCGCAGGAGTCGGCACGGGCGCGCCGCTGCGCTCGATCGATATGAAAGGACGGCGGGTGGGGCGGGACGGAGCCGCTGCGACGACGAGCAGGACGACAGCGCCAGTGCGCTTCGGGCGGTCGGACGCGCGCCTTGCGTCGCGTCGCGTCGCGTCTCGTGGCGCCGCGCCGCGTCCTCCGAAGACGTCAGGCGCCCAGTCACATGGTTTCACATATCGGTCGATAGAGTTTGAGGGGGAATTGTATGCAGGGTTTCTCAGGGTTCTTCCGTTTCATGTGCGCCCACTTCCGCAGTTATTCCATCATTGATTTCACACAGCCATAATCATCCCTGCATTAAATCTTTCATCCATACAGGTATGGACGACATTGAGAAGTATTGCAAACACAATAAAGAATGAAGCTTCACAAGGACGGTATTTCTTATACGCGCTCTCTCGGTATACTCGCTGTCTCATACATTCAAGCCCAGTTTCCTTAATTGTCTTTCTCCAAGACAATCACTATTTCACTCTCGAATACACTTTCGTTAACCATCCTACATTCACCCGTATATGTACACACTCATGATTTAGGATCTACAGAAGTGTAGGTTTTCCGGCGCCGGCCGGATGTGCTCTGAAAATTCCCTCTGCGTATAATATGCTAAGGAAAAATGACCGTCTTTTACCTTTATTTACGATGCTTCGACTGCAAATCCCGTCAATGTTATATTCCTGGAGAAGGAATTATCTCCAGCCTTCCAACCCAGGGGTAAGACTAAATAAGATAGAAATTCGCAGTTCATGATAAAAGGGAAAACAGCTGCACATGAGTCTAGCAATGAAGCATCGTGCGTAAATGGAAGACAATGCGCTTTAGGCCCTTAAAATAAAGTTTACACGAGCCATATTGTGTGTCGTAATTCACAAAATGAGACCTTGTGGACATATTATTACAGTATTGAAGGGGTGTACCTCTTCGAGCACGAATTGTCAGAAACGTTCGAAATTAGGGTTTCACCATGAAGCTACTTTTACTTGCAAAACTATTTACGAAGTGAAAGACTGTCCGCCTAGTATATAGGAAATCGGCAGTCGAAGACTCACTTGCATTCCAGGTGGTCATAATGGAGAAAACCCTTGTTAGCACGAACTCGCGTAACACTAACACTAACATTGGGTCCCGGAAAGGAAACAGTAATACGAATGTTACTAATTCCCCATCGCCGCAGAAATTGAAACAATACTGTGCTGTGTCCACCCATGTAAGAGGTTTCGTCATTTTGTTACACATTCAAGGAACTCGAAGAAATCGTGGAATTGTGTCTAAAAAATGCAAATATTTGATTGTGTTATTCCGCCTGTCCTCATACTGCGCATACTGACTGAATGCTCATCCTCAGTGCGCCATTGCTCACCGTCAAGCATTTGCTATGCGGTGTACTTTTTTTATATTCTCAATATGCCTTATTCTGCATCCTTAAATACCAGTTTTATTGCATTGTACGTTTATATTTAATTTATTGCAGTGTTGTAAGAGGTTTATATTTGTTGTTCTTGATCAGTAGCAGCATGAGATCAGTGAGTATGCTACTTTTTGGAAAACTTTTTTGTGTGGTTTTTTTGTTCAGTGGCATTTTTTGGTGCTGCACACTACTAATATAAAGTATTTGGATAAAATGCATTTCTGTAACATGGGCACCCATTATTTCTGTCCCTTGCAATTCGTGTTAATGACGATTTGCTGTATTTCTTTAGTGTACTGTATTTCATAAAATGTTCGCCACATACCAGTATTAGTTCCAATACGCATTAGAGAATCGATGTATCGGTATTTCGAAGAATAATGTCTATCCCTTCTACGATACATTTTTCAGACACCTTTCATTTCAGTGCTTACTGGTTTGGTCTGATGTGGTGTCGTTAAGTTGCCAAATAAGCGAGGATGCTACCCAAACGCAACGTTGCTCGCCCGAAATTATATTTTCCTATCGAACCTGAACCTCTCAGATTATGACGTGTTCACCGCACAGTCGCACTTCCCGAGGCAACTTGATTTGTTTTGTCGATTGTAGAACGACATGTAATAAATAAGAAATAAAAATAGATTGCCGAAACATAAGGATTGGTATAGTTCTGCAAAATTCGAGACAAACAAAACATAACTCTAAGCAATTTCAAATTCGACTTCAACTTCGCGGAGAAATACACAATGTGATCAAAAGTATCCAAACACATGGCTGAAAATTACTTACCAGTTCATGGCGCCCTCCATCGATAATGCTAGAATTCAATAGGGTGTTGACCCACCCTGAGCCTTGATGACAGCTTCCACACTCGCAAGCACACTTTCAATCAGGTGATCGAAGGTTTCTTGAGGTATGGCAGACCATTCATCACGGAGTGCTGCACTGAGGAGAGGTGTCGATGTAGGTCGGTGAGGCCTGGCACGAAGTCGGTGTTCCAAAACATCCCAAAGGTGTTTGATAGAATTCAAGGCTGAACTCTGTGTAGGCCAGCCCATTACAGGAATTTTATTGTCGTGTAACCACACCCAAACCTTTAGATTGCAAAAGGAAATTATTCGAATAATGAAAAAGTGTTTTCCGCGTAATCCCTGCAAGCCTCTTTTCATTGAGCTTGGAGTCATACCAATTTCCTTGCCTATTTATTTACGAATCTGTAAAATTTGTCAAAACTGACTTAAGTGTTGGAACATACCTTCATACAATGCCGATAATTATAATTTCTACTCGGCGTAGAAATCACGGTCACCGTGGGAGTAACAACTCACTACCAGAAATCCACATACATGTACGTTACTTTACAACGCATTGCCATATAACATTAAAAAATCGAAGTTGCTAAACAAATTTAAGTTAAAAGGAAAAATATTTCTGCTGCATAACTGTTTCGATACTGTTAGAGACTAAATTGATCATCTATAAGAAAAATAATGTTTATTTTAACAAATATGATCCCCATCTTGATTAGGTTTTTGTTAAGTTTCCCTGATGCATTGAGCAAGTGCTGAGATGGCTCCTTGTTTTACTTCTGGACGTAAATGTGTCATCACTATGCGCACGTTTTGTTGAACTCTCCTTTTGCTTGTAGTGGTAGGAGTGGAGGTAAGGGTGAGTTACTATTTTGTTTGCAATGAAAAAACAAACTCCAGTTCGTTCCAAATAACTTTTGCATTACTCGGGAACGAAAATATCTAGTTTTCCAAATGTTGATAATTCACGCTGTTTAACATTTTATTTTTATTTATTTTTAAATTATTAACTTTTACTAATCCTTCAACTGTTTATAGTTGGGATTTATGATAGGAAGGGATTCTGGAACTCATGAAAACGTGAGCAGATCTTCTCCTCCATACATAGTTTTTTACTGTTTTTGACTAAGTAAATATAAAATCTAAACAGTTCTGCTTCCAGGATTGTAAAACACATTACCCGGACGGGTAAAACGGGAAAGGGTTAAGTTTTCTGTATCCCGGGCTCTTACATTGATCCTCTTCGCAGAGGCCCAGCTAGATGTTTGCTCGCCTGTCCGGCACCCCCCAGCCCTCGTTCCCTGCATCGTTCATTATGCCGGCCCGACCGCCGCCACCACCGCTTGCGTTGGCAGATTTTTTTGTTCGTGTGGAATGCGCCTCTCGGCCGACGCGGGCAGACATTCCACTCGTGCTGTTGCACCCGCCACTCGGCTCACCTCGTCTCGACCCCCTCCCTCCTACAGCACCCGACCGAGCCCTTTCTGCGTGCCTGGCCCCACTCACCCCGTCCTGCATCGTCCCGTCCCACGCCGACCCGATCAGCCGTCTCCCCTTCTGCCTCTCTTCTCCACGTCTAGCCTGTCTGCCTGTCTAGACCTTCCCGGTCCCATTTCATTCCTACTCGCTAAGTCCTCTACAGTCTGGTCTCTCAATATTTTCTTATAAAACTACTTCATATAATTTGTTCAAATTTGTACGATGTATTATATCATGTGTTATAAGTGCATTTTTCATTAAAATCTTTGAATTTTCAAAAATTAATACACAACGTAAGCACGGCGTTTCTTCTTGGGTAAAGAGGGACTTCGGAAGGAAAAATGTCTACATTTCATCTACTGCCAAAGCCACTTAAAAGTTAAAGATGAAAAGTAATATTTATAGATATTGAACCAACTTCCAATGTAAAAAAAGGTCTCTGGAAATTCAAGAAATAATTTTGAAGATACATTTACTCTTTCGATTCGGCAATGACTTTATTTATTTAACTAACAACGCAGTGTACAATCAATTTAAGGTCAAACCCATGTGATTCATTGTAAAGAATATTACAAGTACTTTTCCAACTTTTAAGATAATATCATAAAACAGGCTAGGTGCATTTGTTTAATTCATTTCTATAAATTACAATTACTGTTCATGCTACCACAAAAATGTAATTTACAATATATTTTGCTTTTCTTGCAAAATATCAATATTTTCAACGAGGTTTTGGCGATGCTCCTGCGGTTCTCCGTTCACTTTTGACTGTATTCCTTACTATTTCCGTATCCAAAACCCGAAACCAAGTAGGCATACGGTCGGTGGGAGATCGGTCGGTTATGTATATTCGTAATGGTGACTAATTGATAGGATTATTTCTTTCGCTTTGTGGCCTCTTACACGCACTACAGTGCCACACATGTTAGATGATGTCGAGGTAAGAGTTTGTGTCGGCTGGAGAGATACCGAGAAAAGAAAATATCTCGCCAGCAGACATGCAGATCGGTTCTGGATCTCACTTTCCAGCGGGAGAATAATGACCGTAGCAGTTGAGGTGCCCGGAGGCAATAAATGAAATGAATTGAACTCTTCGCGATATTAGCACCCGTACGTTTTACTTCCGAATATATCGAAATTGGGTAATTGTTCATGTGTGTGGGACAGAGCGTAGTATATTGACGAACAGGATAATAACAAAAATCGCCACGAGCTGCGCCGTGTGGAGAAGCGGGGAGTCGGTCGGGCTGCGAGGACAGGGCGGGGTTTTGGACAAGACTGCGGCGCTCCATACTCCGCGCCACCCGCTCTAGCCGCTACGCGTGCATCCCCACCACGTGGCCCCGCCGCCTCAGCCTTCGTCTCTGTCGGCGGCGGCGAGGGTGGCGGCGTCGCCTCGTATCGATCAGACTTCGGGGAAGACGCCGCCACCGCCGCCGCCGCCTCGTCTGCGCGGGCGTATCGCGCGGCGGAAATGAAAGCAGCAGTTTTGGATCGGTTATTTAGATACTTGGTTTAATTAGCCACGGGCGCGCAAAGCTTCGCTGTGCCGTTCGCGGAACAGAATGGAGCGTGGCGCGGGGCAGGATGTGCCGAGGAGCCTCGAGGCCCGGCGGAGAGAAGGTGCTAAAACGACCTATCCACCGCCATCCAATCAAAATGTACCGGAGTCAAAATGGTTTAACTATTTTAAATCTGTTCAATATGATATATTATTTGTAAGTTTATTTTAATACTCTTAATAATTAAATTCTTCCAATAGTGAAGTGTTTTAAACCCTGATTTCATTTCAAACCATTTGTAGTAGAGAAGGAGTACTTTCCTAAGTGATTTACAAAAATATCGTTTAGTTGTTTTACTTGATTAAGTTAAACATTCAGTTGGAACGTTTTCAATAGTTGTTAGCGAAAAAACACTTTCGGTAATTTTTTTGAAGTCGCCCTTGTACACCTTGTATAAGGGCAGCTCGGGAGCAAGGGCTTCTCAAACTGTTCACCCCCACTTGAAATCGATCTTGAATCCGGCTCAGTTTTGCAAGATGCATGCAGGATAGCTGCACTCTTTCCAATTCTTCCAAACACTTCGATATTCTTCTGTAAATTCTTCTCCCTTTCAACGCGTGGGAAGGCGGCCTGGAAGAGAAAATTTGAGCGAGTATCGTTAGTTTGAGAATTGGAAGTTGCTCCTTTGCAACTACCTTAGTGTAGCACCCCGTCGGCAATTTCTATTTTTGCCTTGCAAATTCATAATGAATAAAAATTTGTAACATAATACAGTTGTCAACTTTGTCCACCCTCTCGCCTACAAAGTTTCGTGGAAAATGTCTATCAGTCCTTTTTTTAAATTATCTTTCTGTACAAAATTAAGTTTAATTACGCCAGTCTGCTTAATTATGTCTTAACGATTCATGCTTTGTCGGAAAGGTGGTGTAATCATTCATAGCGGTCCAACCTATGTTGCCTTGGAAACCTCCAAAACAAGTTTTCATGAAATTATTCCTGCATATTTTAGCAGTGTCCTGCCAATCTATTCTTGTTGAGAGGAGTCGTACGCCATTTATCTCCTCCGAACGTATGGTAAACTCTCGGAAAACGTGTTTTAGGGTGCTTGAAATCCCCGTAAACTCTTATGAGTACTCTTTTACAATATTACGTAAAAATGGGAAAAAGCCAGTTTCTCACCTGTAGGCCCAGACACATTGAAGGCCACCCCACATATCCCGAATGGTGAATGAGAAAATGACTAACAGTGAGTAACGGGCGGACACATAGACATACGGACACATTTAAGTTACACGATTACTATACAGGCTTCGAAGATAACTTTTTGTCAATAAACTTGTGGTGTTGAACTCGATCCAATGATGTTATATATGCATCATTTGGCTCTAATTGGAAGGCAGCTCATTATACAGTGGTTATTTACAGGCCAAGTTCTGAAACACTCAACGATATTAAGTCTACCTATCAAACACCAGTGTTGCTCGTTGTTTTTGCGTTCACGTAAGGACCCTGTGCAGGCCAGTCCATTACTGGGATGTTATTGTCGTGTAACCACTCGCCACAAACCGTCCAGTATGAACAGGAACTCTTTCGTGTTGAAAGATGAAATCGCTATCCCCGAAGTCCACTTTAACAGTCGGGAGCAAAAACACTTTTTAAATATCAACGTAGGCCTGTGCCGTGATAGTGCCATACAAAACAACAAGGGATGCAAGCCCCCTCTATGAAAAACACAACCACACCATAACACCATTTTGAACGTGTCCGTGGATGCTATTGATCACTTAGTGTATATGAATTTATTTAACAATGTTGATAACTAGGTGGCAGATTTTAATGACATAAAACATCGTTAAAAATATAGATGTTTTTAAAATGCCCTAAAAGTTAAGAAAAGTGACGTAAAAAAATGTTATCAATGGATCCGTTCGGATGAACAACTCAAGCTGTTGGATACGTTACTGATGTAATCAAGGCTTCTTCTATTCCTTCTAGTAAACTCAGCTTTAAAACTTTTGTTTTGGACTGCCCTTTACCAGAAAATCTGTCTGTAGATATCCTGAAATCGGCTGAACTGCCAATGGCACCAACAGGCGTCACAAGAGGGAGTCTCACGTGGACATAGAACCAGCGCACGCACGATACAAGCAGACATGCCAACCAGAGTGAGGAGGGGTGGATATTAGGAGTGTGGGGAATAATAATAGCCGGAGAGAAAGAATATCTCTTTAATAGTATTCTGTTCACTGTAATTTTACCCGTTCGGAGGCTAGAGTCTTGTGTTTGCCTTGACGTGCAAAACGGGAATTGTAAAACTGGTACATACTTGGAGCGTTAGCGGGCTCATAGAGGAAGTGAGCAGGGCAGTACTCCAGAGCGATTCTCCAAATTGTCTTCGCCTGTTCCGTGGGGTTGGCGTTCTTCATCTAATAATCCAGTCCTCCTAAAACATCCCAAGTTACTCTCATCATTCCCTTTCTCTTCCTTGTACTTTTTACATGCAGTACATTGAAAAATGTCTTTCGTGCTCGATTAACTCTGCATCAGTTTCCTTTTGATAACCTTTCATCAATTGCACTTTGAAGTAATTATTGTTCAACTTCTCTGATACTTCCTCTCATACACTTTTATACACCGTACGACGGGACGTCTCGGAACTGATTGGCATTGCATCACAGGAAGTTTTCGCAAAATTGCTGCGAAAAATAAATGCCGACTTCCGACTGTAACGAGCATAGTTAGTCATAGTTGTCGAATGCCCATCCCGTCCTCTGGAGTTCAGCTGCAGCGGACGGCGGAAACGTCAGTCGGAGCCCGTGTTTCTTGGAAAGCGTCTCCCGCGTGCTCGCCGTAGATTCCCGTCGGATACGGAGGTGGACGCGCCGCGCACTCTAGCGGTGCCGATGGATCGGCGCGGCGCGCTGCTCCTTCCGGATGGGCTGTCAGCGTCGTCCACGGAACACGTGGAGAGCACTTGGCTTTGCCGGGGAATTCTGAAGTGTTGCCACCCGGGAAAGCGGAAGTGTGTTGCAACCGCACCTGCAGTTAGTGATGGCAAAACTCTTTCAGTTAATTGATATTGATTATTATCGATAAAGTAATTAATTTCGATTAGCTGGTTGCAAAATACCAATTAATCGATTAATCGAAATAAATTGCTAAAAAATATGTATATTTTTGGCATAATTTAAAGGAGTATAAAAATGAATATGAACAGACGTAGATTGTCAGAACTGTTTTCTTCGTCCATTATCAGTAAATGTTTAAGCTGTAAATGTTGAAACATATTTGGCGTGTTTTTCCTGATTGTTGCTGCTGTGCACGATGATCACACTTCTGTAAATTATGTTAAGCTAGGTCAAATCCTTACTTTTTTTCTTTTTTTCCTGGAGCCATTACCCTTTAAAATGCAGACCATCAATCGAAAACACATTCTCGACTGTTAAAAGTGCACGTCGAAATAAAACAGTGGAAATCGTCCAGAGCATTGGTTTAAAAAAATCGCTGATAGCGAATCAATGCACTTCACGATAGCAAGTTCTCTGGCGTTGTGTCAAAAGTGAATAGAAAGCGCACCGTCTCTCCTTGGTCTCCCTCTGTTCTCTCTGTCACTTTGTGCGGAATACTTGAGCAAACTGACTGCGTCAATGACAAGTGTGTGAAATTGGGAATTTACATTTTCACTCAAAAATTTGAGATTCAACCCAATATGATCAACGTTAAGAAATGAGTGCAGAAGAGTCAAAGGTGGTTTGTCATTTTAAGGTGGCATCAACTTCTTGGTCATTAGCGACCACTATTGCATGTAACGGTATGGTAACTGTGAGGATGACACGATGAAGATGATGAGGATGATGATGATAGGGGTTGAAAGGACGATCACAATACAACCATGCCCGAGGCGGGACTCGAACCCACGATCCTTCGGTCCGAGATCGCTACGGCACTACTGCGTTAGCGATCTCGGCCACCGGATCGGTTAAAAGCGGTTTGAAGACCCTTTTTTAAATAATAAAACAAAGAATAAAAATAACGACTATGGTGTAATACAAATAAAGACCTGCCGCTCTAATTATATATATATATATATATATATATATATATATATATATATATATATACACGCACGCATATACGGACTAATAAACGAAGTATAGGTAAAGTTATGTAATACTGCGGAAAATCGATTTCGAGATTTCACCGGAAATACGCGTTTTGGGGAACCTTGCTACCGAAAAAATGGTTAGTTTCAAAACGTCCGTCTGTGAACACTACTTGCGACTAAATCATACGTAGGATTTTTTCCAAATTGATGAAACCCCTATCCATCTGGTTTGTGTCGAAACTTTTAAAACACATTGTTCAAAATTCTGGGGTCCCTTACATGAAGCCCTCCGGACATTTTCAAAATTTTCACAAAAAGGCTCCAAATTTTTTTCTTGAAACATTTCGAACGGATAGTACTAATTCCACTTTTCAATAGGACGTAAAGTTTATTTCGGTGTATTATTTTTGTTTTTTCAATCATTACACAAATGTAAATTTTTTAAAAGGTCTCTCACGCCGTTGATATGCCCATTTCCTTCAATTTGCAAACACTGTTGTATTTGTAAGTTTAAGTACTTAAAATGACTTCAAATAAAGTTTTTCGAAAACTCAAAAATTTTCTGTGAAAAAGAGCTTTAAATTTCGAATTTACAGTAGTGTTTAAACGCCAGTTTTTTTTAAAGCAGCTCCATATTTGTCAAAGAAAATTGCCATATACGGCGAAGTTTGACTGTTCTTATATAATAGTAAAGTAATATATTCGCTCCACAGTTAGGAAATCGAAAAGTTAAGAAAATGTCAAACAAATGTACGTTATGCGCCGATAGATAGCAGCTAGCAAGGTTATGTGGCAAGTCGGAGTAACTAGCTGCGACCAAAGTTAATAATAAAGCTAATACGGGAAAGTCTGTGCCATTCTGTTGCACCACTTGTTAGGCAATATTCCTAGCGGACATGATTTTGGTGATCATTGGTACCACTGATTGAAATCCCCGTGTACATAGGAGTTAATAAATTTTACGAGGCTGGAGACAAGGCATTTTAATAAAGACTAGTAAATTAGTAAATAACTTCCTGCTTAAAAATATAGAATTTTTTTATACACGTGACTTAAATATTGCACACTATCACAACATTTACATAATAATATTCATCATTCTCTCGTGATAATTCCGCAGGTGCCGTTTTAGAAAATAATTCTCGATTAGGAGCGCCATTTCTTCGCGAACTCATAATAACACCAGGGCCAACTTCAGATATTAATCGGAATAATAATTATGATTGAAAATACGTCTTTCAATATTTGTATCTTTCTGAGTTTTTTTAATACCCTTTCGAAAAATCATCCACAAAAATGCGCACTCGTTCTACGATTTTTTCTGGCGTGCAAGCTCGCCCATAAGCAGCAACACAAAAGGGTGCGATTTCGTTTTCGGAAGAGAATTAAAAGGAACTGAAGCCGCACGAATGTGCTTATTCTCATAATTAGATTTTTAAGTTTACTTCTGCGTAAGAGACATTTACTTTTGTTCATACGCTCATCAATGAGGAACAGAATATTTTAGTTGGTAATTCGGGAGCGCCTTGCCACACTTTCTTTCCACCGGCAGAAAAAGAAAGAAGGTGAAGAAAGAAAAGGAAAAAGTATTCAAATATGTACTACGCGAGCGAATCAATATATGCCTGCGTGGTATCTTGATGGTTTTGATTCCTGAACTGAGTTCCGAGTGCGATTCCTGACATATAGGCTCGACGTTATTACTTTTTTTTTATTCAGATTGTTATTATGGAGTGTCTTTCTTTTTGTATGTTCTATGTTTTTGCGCGCCAAAAGGGAGAGTACCAGGGGAAGGACTCAATAGTGGAGGCATTTGTAGGACCGGTTGTGTAGTAACTCCGTGCATTTCTTTAACTTGTAAGGTAAAATGTGGTGTAGTATATCATATATTGACATACATGTGTATTGAAATAACATGAAGTGACTGAAATTATTGTAAACGGGAATTCCAAAGCACTTACAGTACGTATTCATGAAATGAATTAATTTGTGACGACGCGTCGTTCAAGTTTTTGAGAAAATTAAAGAATATTTTCGTTTCAGTTTTATTTCAATCGATTCATTGGAACAAAAACAACATTGAATTAATCAATTTTGTGATTCCAATTAATAGATTAACAATTGTTATTTATTGTTGCCGTTACTACCTGGAGATTTTAAGTGACGTAATGAAAGGGGACTTGTGTCGATATCTCGCTGATCTGACTGAAATTGTTTGTGTGGTGGCGTCTTATAAATATTGACGTCGTCGTTTTCAGTTAATTTTTTGGTGGGGAGCGTGTTCGGAGTTTCAAAATGCAGCCTTTTTCCTCGGAAATTGTATCTCATTGCATTGTGAATATTTGCCAGATAACTCCGAAGCAAATTACTTTGTATGTTTATAGTGGTATTAAATTTCCGGTTCTTGATATTCCGGTGAAAGACTATAGAATCGGGAGATTTCCAACTTTTTGTTGTAGCTCATGTGTTCTGGAGTCATGATTTCGGTAGTATGAAAAGAAGTGGTTACAATTTATTTCTCTCGTTGACTGTTACAGTGTCTAGGAGGAGGTAATACAGTTTATTTATCGCCGCGGAGAAGTGATGAGTTTTATACAGCATTGAAGAATAGTGATGAGTTTTGTTTGGTAATGAGATGTAGCCTCAGGATGTCGTAAAATCTTGGTGTAACACTGCATGTTTTCCTTAATACTGGTTAGGATCTTAAACGAAAAGTTCTGAATTCCGCGTGACCCAGTTACGAGTTTTCTTCAACACCTGTTTAATTCACCTCTGGTATTATAATTCAGCTATTCATTGCTGAAATGAATTAAACGCGATATTCGTCAATTATTATTATTATTATTATTATTATTATTATTATTATTATTATTATTATTATTATTATTATGTTATATTACTGCGTGTACTTATTTTTGCTTTAATTCGTTAAGCCATTTTTAAATGACACTTAATCAGCGTTCCCGCTCGAAAATTGTTGCCAAGAAAAGTTTGCAATAATTCATAACGTGTCCAGAGTATTTCTACGCAAGCGACGTAAAATGGCTCAGAGGGCTTAAAAATCTATGAACCTTCGGGTACGAGCGGGAAGCAATTATATTAGAAGCAGGGCGCCTCAGGAGGGACGGAAAGACCACTGACGTCTTGGAGGAAGGCTGCGTTCTGGGTACAACTTCCCGGACGTCGTTATAATTTCGCGCATTGTAACAACCTAATCCGCCACATCTGGATATGCAAATGGCTCTTCTTCCGATCGTTTCGTGCGCCTGTCGGGAGGGAGCTGCGAGGCGGCGAGGTGGCCGGCTCATTGGCAAGCGGGTGGGGTCCTCACAAACGCCCCGTTAATATCGTTCGTAGAAGCGAGAAGGAGGCCGAAGCGTTTGCCTGTGCCACACGAGAAACTTTCTTCTTTTTTTGGTGGATCCAATAGATGTTTTTCCTGTTACGGGCTGGGTGGCGGCTTGTGGTGATTAAAAGTAGTGGAGCACACGTAGAAAGAATGGCAAAAGTAATCTTTAAACAATGCTTATTCTACCGTATGTTTTGTGCACCACATCTATTTTAAATATTTGGTAGTGGGAATGTTCTCATTGGTTAATTAAACCAAGGATGCTTTCTCATAGCTCGTTTCCTCGTTGCCCCTCTGCGCTCGTCAGATGTTATCCAGCTGGGGAGGTAGATCTACGCGGCTACCCTAGGGCACACGTGTGAAATTTTTCGTAGCCACTCTACCCCAACTCGATGAGAGTATATTAAAAGATTAGGACACGCTGGGTATTGCGTTGGCCTTCACGTCTATGAAGACCATAGCACATTCGCGTAATTTGAATAAAATGGTGCCGATTCCCCAAATCTAGTTAGATAGGGTGGGTCGATAGATAGATATCTGCAGATATGTTTAATTTACTTTAAGATTTTCTACAAAAACGGCTCCTCATCTTTTTCTTTTAGCTTTTTGTGTAGATAGAGAAAAGTGCACATAATAGTGTGGCTTTGTACACGACCTTTCGTCTCTGGAAAAGAAAGAAAAGTGGACGGTGGAAATTGGCAACAATGTATTTATTTTTCTACCAAAGCTACTAAAAGCGAAAAATAAAATAATGAAAACCGACGTCGAAAAATAAAAATACAGTTGAATTTAAAAAGCAATTTCGAATATGTATTGTTTGTGTCTCACATGTGAAGTCACTCGGAAAAATCTAATGTATATCCGGAATTTCTTTGATTTGTTTTGCATATTTTTTTTAAAAAAAAAATTCTTATTTCAGATGTTATATAATGGTTAGTTGTAACTATTGATGTAAGTAATACTACCATGAAAATGGGTGACACCGATCATCATCTACTAACATTTCAATGTTTTAATGTCATTACTTTTGTTAAAAATGATTACATATGCAATATATAATCCTTCATGTCCTTATATTGTAAGGATTATATATTCCATATAAGTAGTTACATTAAACATTATTGGTGAACGATTAAAAACGCGTGTGGCCTACGAAAGATGTGGGGGCTTCGAAATATTTGCCTGGAGAGCCATGAAATGTATGGGCGGCTCTGGTATCGTGTGCACTTTTGTTAAACCAGTGAAGGCCAGTCGTGTTCCACTGACCACCGACGCGATGAACCCTGAGGGTTAAATCGGCGCCTCTTCGTGCAAACCCTGGCGGTTAGAAGACGCATCCGAAACGTGGATAGCGGGCTGGGGGTGGGTCTCTAGGCAGGGCCATTGTCATTTCCGTTGAGAAACAGCGGCAGGAGCAGCAGCACTTTGCCCGCGGCGCCAGAGAAAGCTTCTTATATCGATGAGTCAGGTGAACGTCACGTGACTGGGGACGGAGACTGGTTCGGATGACTCAGGGGCGGCGGCGGCGATGGCGGCGGAGGAGCGCGCGTCATCACTCAGGCACTCTGGTTACATGGGGGGCTGCATTCCAGAGCACACTACCCGCCGCTCTCCCGGCACGGGCCTCCAGCGCAGCGGCGTCCTCGCGCCGCCCCCGCTCCCCGCTCCCCGTCGCCGCTCCCACGTGCTCCCGCTTCCGTCCCGGAGACGGACGAAGCTGTCGGCAGGCGCTTCGGCAGGCGAGTGACGAGACGAGATGAAACGAGACTCGTCGCCCTCCGGCCTCCGCCGCCGGGCGGCGCGGGTGTGGCTGGCGGCGCTCTCGCATTGCCGCTTCCCTGCGCGGCGAGAGGAAGCTCGAGGGGCCTCGCGGAGGAGGGATGCAGAAGCACGTCGGGCTCGTTGTTAGGAGTCTACGATGTTGCCACGGCGAATGAACATTTAATATACACTGGGCATAGTTTTCTCCGCCGCCACTGTATCAACGACTGCGCTCGCCTTATTAGTAGCAGACCCTTCCTCTAGTGCAGCCCCAAGCGCCACGGGCTCACGAGCTACGTTCTATGTTCAGTGCCCGAATATGGCTCGCGAGCCACACGGGTGCGATTGATGGGGAAACCGGCGTGCAACGCTCGCTGCACCTGGAGTGACAGGTCTCGGTCGGGGGAAGGTGCCAAAAACGTAAAACAGGAACACGGACCTCCGTTGTAACCAATATGGTATTGTCCGAGCGTGAAATTGAGAAATCCAGAGATTCTGTGTTTGTGGCTCAGAAAGTTACCACTCACTGAATTACACTTAAGAAGTATCTGAGTAAGAATTTACGGCGTATTTCAAGTCAGGCAGTCGGTATTTGATGTGACGTATTTTTAAAGTGACGCCGTGCTTCACAGATAATCGGAAGAGAAAGCACATCAACTACAATTCGCTGAATCGAGAGTCTTGGTGAATTCATTCGATTAAATCTGTGAAGATGTCTTGAATAAACCGTTGAAACGGTGCTCATCACATCATAACGACTCGCCTTACTAAAGGAAAGTTTGTCAGGCCAGAACTGCTGTTGCTGTCTAATGAACTCTAATAATGTCGTTTGCAAGCAGCAAATTAGTCCAACTAGGATGTGTAGAAACGCCTTCGAAACAGCTGTTATTTGTCATTATGCGATTTTGGTGCCATGAATAAATAGCTGGACGAAGTGTCATAAAGTGCAGATGAAGTGAAAACAACCACTCCGTTTTTTTCGGTGCTCTAGAAGCGAATAGGATTTTTTCAAGTAGGAGTTGACGAACTGGCGGCGTAATATGGAAAACGCTATGGGAGATCATGTTGATTTATAAATTATAGAGTTTAGAAAAATAGTATATTTCCAAATGTTGCAACATTTTTTTAGTTCCAACCACCTGCATCGTACAAAAAGCATTGAAAAACTTGATCTGTATGGCAATCGTAAAGATACTGGAAAGCCAGAATATCCAAAAAGGACTTCGCGAAGGACCGTCGAATTGGAATCAAGAAAGATTGGGCGCGTTGCGGAGAAGGAAGGCTGCAGTCGTGACTGATTTGAGGAATCATGTTCGTGTCTTATGCTCCATCTGAGTGAAACAAGTACTATATACAACTAAGCAGATACGAAAATCATTTTCACTGCATAACTGTTTTCTATTCAATCAGAGGCTCTACCGAGTATCAAAAAGGAAAGTAATATCGGTTGTAACCATGACTTTTAATGCATTTGTTGCCATTTGGACTGTATAATATCAAATTACTAAATATGGCTGTAACATGTATTGTATTTCAGCGTCTGGATCAATGACCCCCATCTCGATCAGGTTTTTCGACCAGTTTCCCTGATCGTTTCAGCGAATGCTGCGAATGCCCATTTGAGCCTGGATATAAATAAAACTTCTATCTGTCCCCTTTGTGAGGAATACAGTTATTCAAATTAACGTTCTTCTTGGTCTCGTAGCAGTTAGTAAAGTGCTTCACGAAGGACACGATGAGGGATAATAAACAAAATCTTTACCCATTCCCCTTTGCAAATAATTTTTATTTCATGGGAGCTAATATTTATTAAGTGTCGCCACAAAAGCTCGTTTCCACCGGTATTCAATAATTCAACTCGTATATGTAGGGATCCCAGAAAAAAATGCACAGAATACAAATCTCCCCATTGTAGGTCCTGCAAAGTTTATTACTGCTTTTTGGCTATAAATAAATAAATAAATAAATAAAACTACGCATTATTAGTGGTGTACTGCTGATAATTCGTATAATTGATACACATTCTAAATATAAAGCACTCGAACATTTCACAAAATAATTTGCGAAATAGTGATATTAATTGAATCTTTTGTTAACTGCGATTTAAACTAATGTTAACTGCGAAGTGTGTCACATGGTTCAATGTCCCTTGAGGGGTTGAGATAGTTGGAAGTCATGTTCGCAAAATTGTTGTAAATTGCATATCTCACTTACGAAATTGTTGGTCCATCATGCTCTTAATATACAAAAGACTGTCGCGAGTACGTAGAGGCCTTTTATTATTGAAGTGAAGCTGGCCTTGGCAAGATAGTCGAACGAGCTGGTAAGATCGAAAAAACGAACTGGTACGATACCTGTACGAAATATATTATTAATAATTAATAAATAATATATTACCTTGTACTGGTGTACATTCAATATTATAATGCAAGATAGGAAGCTGTAGGTGCGAAAATAATTGGCTTGAAATAATAGTTTTAAACACTGTTAGAGACGCGTAAGGAAACTGCGGCAAGTGTAATTTGTTTCGATTGAAGTCATTGCTTTGAGGATTGTACTTCAACTACTCAACGGTTCATTGCTTGTTTCTGAGGTGTAATTCGATTTTAACGAGCGCTTCTTTCTAGAAAATAACTTCATTCACGAGACGATTTTCTTGAGAAAAGGCCGCGCTGCCGTGGAAACGCCAGCTGCAGCGCCGCGCTCGCCTTTCTTGTCTTCCAGGAACGGGCTTTAATTGCGGGGGGAGGGCGCGCTTTATGGCTTGTGCGCATTCTCGGTG
>BOPP01000214.1:814532-840929 GCA_017312745.1 Gryllus bimaculatus
TTTTTTTTTTTTTTTTTTAGTTTGCCCTATTTTTATTCTCTCGTTCGTCGGGGCACGGTGGTCGAGGTCCTTCCATTTTCGTTGCTTCTCTTTTCGTATCCCGGAACGTCATGACGCCCCGAGCAGCATCTCACGGAAGCGCTAGAAGGGGTTCGCTAGTCGTTGCTGTGTGAATGGAGTCTGCGGGCCCACCTCCACTTACAGTATATGTGGGCATCTATATGACGGTCTGTTATGTGGCTGTATTCTACAACAGTTTTTATTCAATTCCCCTTATAAACGTTTAACGCAAAAAAATTAGTATTGTTTTCTCATTGAGATCAACGCTATTATTATTTTTTTTTTTAACTTACGCGTACCTCGAGATTACAACGTAGCATTCTCGAAGAAGAACATAATGGATTCATTTAAAAAACGTGGTAGGTTTTGAACGGAAGAGAATGTCAACTGGATGCGTGCGTTTAATTCATTCCACAACCTCTCACAGAAATGATTGAATTCAATTAATTAGTATGCGATTCCATATTTCAGCGGAAGCAGAGTAATGGAAATTAGAAATATGACATTTTCCCCGCGTACTTCGCTTTACAAACTTCGCAGTGCGTCCAAATTGAATTCGTGGAGTGCAAACACGTTTTTGATGCTAAGATATGCAGGTAGTATGTATTCGCTATTATATAAATTCACTGTGGAATGTTATGGTCCGTATCTTTCGCTATTGCGTTAACTCAACATTCAACATTGTGAATTTTCGATCTGCAAGAATTGGGAGATTTATCAGATTTCGCAGTTCATAAATCTTTGAACGACATTGCGTAAATTTATGATAAATTTATATTGTTTCTTGGATGTTGATCCTCCGACTGCTTTCATGATTTTATCAAGCATATTGTGTTATATGTTTAGTTTATATTGAAAACTAAATTACTTTTTAAACGAAAGTTTAAGCATTATAAATATATTTTTGAAGGTGCTAGTATTTTTGTTTACAATTGTTGCGAATATTTGCTTATAGTGAAATACTCAATTGGCTGGAGAAATAATGACTCCAGCGCGAATTTCAAATTTTTAAACTGATAAAATTGACGTATTCGTATGTGTTCGTCGCTACCGTGGTGATCGCAATCTGCTAGCCTGCAATGTTACGCACCATAACGGACAAAATGTGATGGTTTGGGGCGTCATTGGCTACAATGTGCCATCTCTGTTCATACTATTGAGGACAATCTGAAAAGAAATCGCTACATTATGGAGGTTTTAGAGCTCGAGATACTGCATCTCCTGCACGCAGCTACACATGCCATATTTCAGCAGGACAATGCCCGACCTCATGTGGCGAGAAATGTGCATGCTTTGTGGGAAGAACGACGGGTACCACGGCTTGCACGTACGCCTAACATGTCGCCCATCGAACATGTCTAGGATATTATCGGAAATCAGCTTTTTCGTTTAGGTTCTCCTGCAGCCACTGAATAAATGAGAGGAAAAAATAATTCATTTAACAATTGTGGTGTTTGGTAGAAGTCATAATACGTACAGGGTGATACATTTTCAACTAAATTTTATCTATGTCCAAAATGGGGGAAAAAAGAAAGGAAAGAAAAAAGGAGTAGGAGCCTGCGATGTCATAAATGATGTGATAACCAGATGAGTTGCTCTGCGAGAGATTAGAAAGAGCAAAATTCTAATTTGCTAGGTCTTACATATTATGCTTTTCTGAGGACGAGTCTGAAAGTTAAAATTAGAAGGATGTTGTTTGGGAAAATTGGGTGTGCGACCCGAACACTGATATTAGTTTGTTTTTTTTTAATTTATTTTATCTTAAAGGATTTCTTATTATTTTATCTTTGGATTTTTTGATTAATTTTCGTTATAAACTTACCGAATGCTTGTAAAAAGAAGTTTCAAATAATTGTTCCTAAAACTCATTCATTTAATTCTTTAGAAAGATGAAGAGTTTGTTCTGTGCCTCGCATAATGCACAATTTTGGAATTTCGTCTAGAAGTGAGATTCACCGGTACAAACTATTTAGAGAAGGAAGGACTGTATGACATTGCCTGTATTCAGAGAAAAAATTGCCATACATGTAGAAACTCGGTGATAGAAAAAAGAAATGCTGGTGCCCCTTGCCCAAAACTTGACTTTCGCAGGATTTTGTGTTTAGCAATTGATCTGCAGCAATTGAAAAATGAGAATTAACTTCGATTGTGGATTCTGGTTAACGGGGATCTCGTCTGTAAACAGAGACGTTGTTAAAAAAAAATCCCATACGAGTGTGAGCTTAGACAAAACTTGGAGTGACTTATTAGACATTTAAAACATTTCTTGCACTTCTAGAAGTTAATGGCAAGCATAGTTCACTTGGTCGCCTTATAATATTTCATCAGTGGCCGAAGTAGATTATTTTTCTGGGGTAATTTGCCCACATATCCGACTGAAGTGGAAAAAAAACTGTAGTAGAAGGAAAAACTTAAGTTGAATAAATAATGGAGCTAATTTTTGTAGCAAACGCGTCAAATATTTTATTTCTTTTGAATACATTTAACAAATTGAAAGGGAACGGTCTCTCATTTTCGTTAACGTATCATTCGGCAAAATACATTTCTCGGTTATTGCTTCGCGTACATACTTCAGTCTTAATTTTATGTCCATTGAAGTACGTATGGTGTAAACGTCCTGACCAGCCAACCATGCCAATGGCACGTTGCCCCGTTTTGAATCACTCAGACCCGATGTACACGCTTCGTTTTGAAGCATCCGAGGAGCGACGCCTCGCGTGCACCTTGGAAATCGTTTGTCCAAAGGAAGAATGTAAAAGCTGTTCTAACTCATTCCGCTTTTTTTCAAGAGACGACGTCTATGAAATACGAACTCGCACAAGCGAGGTCTTACTTCACGCAATCCCTTCCTGCTTAGGGATACTCTTGTTCGTCAGGTATCGCGACCAGGCATCCGGCCGTGAGTTTCCCCCGCGTGAGCTGTGAATAGAGCGCTGGCGTCGGGCGGTGGGAGGCCGGCGCTCGCTCGTGGCGGCAGGCGCAGGGCCGGGAGCGAGGCGCCGCGGCGGGGTGCGCGCCCGCGAGTTTCGCAGTGCGGTGGCGCTAACGAAGCTAACTAGCGCGTCCTCCGCCGGGGGAACGAACTCGCCGCCGCCGCCGCCGCCGCCGCCGCGTTGCGGTATTCGTACGGCGCCGCAAGCCCGTCATGGTCGGAAACTCCGGTCCGACTGCGCCGGAGATGGATCGCGCATAGCCTCCCGCCCTGCGAACGACGTCTGCGCTCTGACCTAATTCAATAGCGAACTGAGGGCTCTGTACGTGTGTGTGTATATATACGTGTGTTTGCGGGTGTCGTTTTGTGTCGGCCAACTTGCAGTTCTAATGAACAGAGAACAAAGCATTTGTCTCTTGGTGGAGCCTCCTCCGAGCGCGGCGTGCGTGTACCCATTAGCGGGGGATGAACTCCTCCTCCCCCCCCCCCCGTGCGAGGAAGAGACGTCCTCCCGGCGCACTCGGCTCGTCTTCTAATCATTATATTCACGCGCTACACAGACGGGATTCCGGAGTGAAAACGATACTGGCGGGTGGGTTCTGGAGTTCAGGTCAGGTTAATGAAACTGTGTTCAATTTGGGACGCCGCCTTTCTGGCCCTATGAGGAGCCAGGAATTCCTTATACAGCCTATTCAGGAATTCATTATACAGGATGGGTACAAAGTACTGAGAACAGCGAAATGATCCTAGGCTTAGGAATTGTAACTCGAAAACACTACTAATCGAGCTGTTTTCCTTGTCTTTGGGTGTCGGCAGGGTTTGTGAGAACCACTTTTGGTTCCGCAGAGTCATTTGCAGATGTAGTCTTCTATTTTCCTCCTCAATTCTCCTCAATGCTAATCTGCCTCGATCATCCTCACTTTTTCGTCACTTCTGGTATTTGGATTTTATTCACTTTTTTAACGTTCTGTATAATGTGATAAAATCGGATAATGTACTCCTCGAAACACTGAACACTTCAGCTACTTTGGTTACTAAATACCTCGCATATTTTTTTTGCATTTAACCGTTAGGAACTGGAGTCATAGTGAAGATGGCACTGTAGTGTTTCTGACTGAGTTCCTACGGTGCGAATCCCGACATAGGCGAATTTTCGACACCAGCTAGATACTAGATCAATCTCAGCCACTGCCTGCAGGAACGTTGTGGCGGCCGACTGCTCTTATCGGCAGTTTTCCGTGGTTTCTCCGATCTATAATCGTCGCAGGCGACTGCCGGAGCAGCACCCCAACACACGGAGCGCGTGGCATCTTTCCTTCCTCATTTTCCTCCTCTTTTCTGTCTTTAAAAGCGCACGTGCGCGCGCTTACATTCACTTCACTATCCCATATGTCGGGAGACCAGTAGGTAGATTAGACTTTATCTCGCCTTTGGCGGTACCGAGAGCGGATATACTGCCAAAGTGAACCGGCTTGTAGATCGGCACAGGATTTCACGCCTCAGCGTGGGAGGAACATCACCATATCCCTGAACATCCTGGAACATCCCTGGATATATCAGTATTGCACTTGAGAGGCGAATGACCTTAACAGTTTACTCGCCCCAAAACAGGAAATTATCAGGAAGAAAATTTTCCCGTAGTGTCGCGTGATATCGTAGAATGCAGGCTAAAGACAGGCAGCGCTGCGGCCATTCGGCGGCCGAACAGCACAGCCCACTGCCCGCTAGCCTAGCGTCCGCCGCCCGGTTCATTTCCTGGCCGGCGCCCCCTTGCAGGCCTTGGGCAGGCCTCTGTGCCCCTTTGCCGTCCCTTCCGTCAACGCTCGCCTGCAGTACGCGGCAGATCCGTTGTTGGTTAAAGCGGCGATGGAAACATGTGCCTACGATTGTGTTTGAAGGCAAATTTCCGGTCGAAAAACTGCAAACTATAGGACTTTTACGCGTAGGCGGAGACTGCGACGCAATCACCTCGCCAGAAATCAATAAATATTCTGTACCTAATTAGAAGAATCATCTATATTACTAATTTGGAGTGCGTGCGGATATTGAAAAAATATTATGCAGTTTCTGGTCATGTGAAATGGGTCTCTTATTACGTTAGATACCCAGGAACTCGGGACAATAAAAAACAATGAAACAGTTTCAGTTTTCGCTGAAAGATGAAAATATACGTGTCATTCTAACCTCATACTGTGCGCACTAATTGAATTCTCACATATATATTCTCGGTACTACATAAAAACTGTGGTATTGTGTATCCGTATATACTACACTATGTTATTGCAGTAGATGATTGTTTGTCATATAATAATAACTAACTCATCTCCAATGGAAAATAAATTAATGATTTTGAGAGCTTTGCCGACGGACCTGAGAAAATAACGAATATTGAAACCATTTAGGCAAATTCCCTGTCCTATTGGTATGAAGGCTTGTACAAATGCATCGAAAAGCCGAGTTCGCGTGTTCAAACCCGGCCGAGGATGGTTGACGAAATGCAGTAACTCTGTCTCGCCACGCTTGTGACGTGTGAAAGAACGCCTGCTAACTTTCCTGCAAAATTAAATATTTTTAAACTCCCATATTCAGTCAGTCAGGGATCGATAACAGACTTCGATAATATCGAACAGAGATCGATAATATGACTTCGACCTTGGTTGTGTCGGTCCCTGGCCGTGCATATGGATTGGGTATAAAAATGATAGTTATAAAAATGATACTGGGTAGCGTTGGGTGACTGTCTGCAGCCGAATTCGAAAATGCCCAACGTAATAGCTGATGTTGGCGGTGAGACAATGGCTAGTCGCCAGAGCTCTTCAATACAACCGAAAACCGGCTTGAAGCTGTTACTGCTGCGGGTACTCGCGCTGGCTTCGGTCGCTGGTGAGTGGAGTTCTGTGCGGTGCGCTGGATAAGCGAGAGTACCCGGTTTCTGGAAAAACGGGGTACACGTGGATTGGATAACGCGGAAAAAGTATGACGCAGAAAATATACAAGGAAAGCACAAGGAAATGGCTTGTCACCAGAAAGTATATGCTTTTGCTGTGAGAATATACTTGTGCGGAACGCAAAAATGTTGTATAATGATTTCATAAATTAGCGTTTTAAATAATATTCGCCGTTAACGGCCGTTTGCAATTGCTGTATATGTTTATCCTTGTAGTTTCCATTACGCGTAGTGTGGATATAGAAATGCGAATTCACGACTCTGTTACGTCATTAAGGTTGAAGGAAAAATCTCTGGCAATAGTAGTTTTGTTTGAATGTATTTTGTTTGTGTAGTAGTTTGTTTGAATTTAAAATCACACGTTTGATGAACGTATTGTGCGCCAGAGCTCGCGTTAATGTTGTACAGAGAAAACTCGAAGAGATGAAGGAAACCTCTTCGGAGGCGTCTTTCCTCTGCTCGCGCGCAGCGGTGGTGGTGGTGGGCGGCGGCGGCGGCGGCGGCGGCGGCGGCGGACGCCAGTGGCGAGGCCCCGGCAGTAAAACAGGGTTGATAGACGTCGAAGGGCGCGGGACGAGATGGGCCCATGCCGCATTTCTGCGGAGACCCGTGGGAGTCGCCCGCCGCCGCTGGGACTCGGGTTCAAATTCCGGTTTCATAGGCAGTGGTATCACAAGAAAGAAACATTCCACGTTTTGGCCAACGTTTAGGTATTACCATCGATATGGTTCTCGGCGTTCTAATTTGTGTCTTTGTAGATCGAATTAATTTTTGAAAACAAATGACTAAGTAGAACAGTAAGACTTGTACATTTTCATGTAACTATCGCGTTTATAGATTTTTTTTGTCTTATAACTCAATTTGAAGCTCAGTCAGGTAGGACTGTCTGCGCCTGAGCACTTCTATTTCAGATGCCTTTGTCGTTTTTGACGTACGATGTTTTAACATTAAGTGTAATCTACTATGCGTTTTTGAATGCCTCCGCTATGTGCGATAATTTCTCTCCCCTTAAGGTGGACAGCGGTTGTTAGCTCCTATTGATCGCGAGGAAAAGGGTGGGAATATTTTTGTAAATAAAGGCTGGGTTAAAACCCTGCCAATTTTGAACGGTTAGATTTTTAGTAGTTTATGATTTAGTAGTATTGATAGTATTTTTAGTAGTTAGTAGATTATTAGTAGTGTTGGTCCAGTTATAAGAAGTGATCGGTGGCTGCGAAGTGCGCAGACGTATGCGCCTATGACTTTGAGTCAAGGGCCTCTAGGCTCCGCGCCTCCGTCTGCCAGGCTCGTGGTCTTCGCAGGCAGCGCCCTGCGCGCCTGCGCGCCTGGCAACGGTGCGCTGCCCTCTCGCTCCCGGGGGCAGACATTTCGAATTCGAAATTCATTCCGGTGCTTGCAATTCTCATCACTTTACTTTAATGACTATTCCACTCGTTAAATGTGAACGAACCAATGGGTTTTAAGAATTTCCTTTCTATCAGCCAATCTAAGACGAGTCTGTGGTTTTATCACCACACGTTTACCGTGTTTGTTTTGTCTGGACGTTCTTTAGTTTCCGTAGTAACCGGACGCAATGTGTAAGAACAATAATTGCTGGTAATGACACGATCTGTTAGGGCTTCAGCGCCTAAACGATAAACTGTAATGAAGAATAAAAACCAAATAGTGTAAAAACGTGAAATGTGCGTACTGGCTCTCATCTAAGCACGTAAAAACATACCAATAGAAATATTTATGAAGAACGTACTGGCAAAATCGTAACCAAAGTGCGTTGTATGGTTACTGTTACTTGAAACATTTTAGTTACGAAGCCATCACGTGTTACAACTAAAAAGACAAAGTTAATAAATGCATTGAATTATGCTCGAAGTTCAGCCTTCCAATTGGTATTTGCATTATATGTCATTATTTCATATTTAAATTAAAATGTGGCTGTTACCCCCATGGTAGAAGGTTTTTTCAAATACCCTTTTTTGAGTCTGACTAAGAGATAAAAATTCATTGACAAATTGCAGCGCTGTAAGAAGCTAAAAAATTAGAAATCAGTTTAAGCTTTATTTTTTATTTTTGCAAGGTTTTTAGAATATTACTTGCAGCTAGAGAACAATATTCTGACTTATATCTTATTATATTCTTGTTGGAACAAAAAAATCCATATTTTCACATACAAGGATAAAACACTGAGTAATATCTCGTCTTTTAACATGTACATTCTTTCTTTCAGAAATAATAGATACGTTGGAAGATTTGCGGATAAATTTACGGCGTATTTTTGTAATGTAACGATAATTTTTTTAATGTAAATTTTTGTATATATTTGTTGGGCATTTTGTATGTATTTATTGGGCATTTACGTTTTTCAACTAAAGCTATCTTGAGCGTTTCATCCACGTAATTCTTATAGTCCTGTGCACCTGCAAGCAGGCAGGCCTATATACGATGAGTTTAGAGTGACTTTCAACAGCTTTCCTTCCGTACAATATCATATTATTATTATTATTATTATTATTATTATTATTAAACTTTCTTCTTTGCTCTAATATCGGTTCTTATGCAATGGCAGGAGGCCGCCTTGCGGTCGCACTGAGGTGAATTGTAATAGAAACCGTTGCCTGGAAGTGAGCGCTGTTTTTTTCAAAGAGCTTTCCTTTGATCCTCCGCCCCAAAGCATTGAACCTTTGTTCTCCCCTCTCCAAGGACGGCAACCCATTGATCGCTGTGGAAGGAAGTGATTGTGCTTGTTGCGTCTACAGGCGTCCGAACATCCTGCCAGTTCGTTCGCGCGGCCCAGCTGCGAACAGAAGACTGTGGCTCTTGTTGGACCTTTGAGCAGACCACTGCCGCTGCGACAGCGTCAGGAAATTCGATTGAGCAATGCCGTAATGGCTCATTTTGCTGTACCATATCGCCGCCCGAAGAGTGAGGGACGCTTTCGCGTTAATGGCCCCATGGCAAGGAGTGCAATGCGTTGCATAGGATGGTGACCATCAGGTGCCCTGTGTTTAGCTAATTTCATATATTGTCGTCTGGCTAGGTGACATTCGGACAAGTGTCTACGCTCCGCCTAGCTAGACACTTATGCCGTTGGGCGTGTGTGACATGTAAAATAATACTGACAAGTGTCCGACAAAATGAAAACCTTCCGGCAATGTTCCGTCTTCAGGAAATTTCATGTTCGACCGACCAGATTCGGGATATGTACATTACTTTTCCCAACGCGCGCAGAAATTGAAAGTACGCTATGCAACCTCCGGACATGCGAGATGTGTCTAGGCTTTCATTTGGTGCCCAGAAATTCGGGGAAATCCAAAAACACTGAAAACTCAGTTTTGAATGTGCAATTCTTTGTTTGTTATTCCGCCTGTTGTAATACTGCGGAACCCATCACCTTCCACGGCGGGCGGCGGTGCGGCCGCGGCCGCGGCGGTGGCGGCGTCGGAAGGGCCCTGCTGCTTGACGGAAGCGCGCCGCCGTCGCGACGTGGGAAGGCGCCCTAAGGTTCCAGTGACGTTTATCGGTGCCATTGACAGTTCGGCGGATTTAATAAAAGGCAGATATTTTCTCTTAAAGAACGGTCCAAACCCAACCTTTGCAAGCTGAGTTCACTGGAACACATAGAATCCTCGATTACATCAGTAACATATCCAACATCTTGAGTTGTTCATCTGAAATGGTGTCGATCAAACTTTTTACGTGATTTTTCTTTGATTTTGAGGGCATTTTTCAAGCATTTTATGAGCATTTTATTGATCATTTTTGGCAATGTTTTTGGCCATCAAAATCCGCGCCTGGTCATTATATGTAGTATAGTACGTTATTGAAGTACTCGTTAAGACTATATGTATTGGAATATTAAATTTATTCCTGTGTTACACGATAGTATTTTAATCTTGTTGTTCTTGGGCAGTGTGCGTGCTACTTTTTGGAAAACCAGTATGGTTGTGTTCAGCAGCATGTTTGGTCATGTAGCCCTCTAGTATTTACTAGTAGTCCCTATGCGAAGTCCCGTGACTTTGTCGCTAAGTGTGTGCTAGGCTTAAGGCTGAAGAGCCCGTAGCTGCCTCGTGCCTGAAGGGTCGCGGGTTCGAATCCCGCTCGGGGTGTGGATATTTGTGTCATTATACCATTATCGTTACCCCCAATGCTACAGTGGTCGCTGTGTGACCTTAGTAGTTGAAAAGCGAACTTAAATTAGTCTTTGAATAAATAATTAATTCCTCAAGCCTTGTATACCAATCGGGGAAAATGAACTAGAATTGAACGATTCCGCAAATAACTGCCAGATGATTTCCTCCTTAATTCCACCTGCAATATATACATACATTATCTTAATGTTTCTGCTTTTTCCACCAGTATGCACTACAAATGTCAAATAAAGTCTATAAAACCTATTCCATATGTTTGTACGACAAATCTGAGAACATTATACGTCATTAAAATAACATTTTTGTTCTCGTGGCATATTCATGCGCTCGATCTTTTGCATGATAAGAGACATTATGATGAAAAATATGTTTTCAAGAGTAGCGTCTCTTCTGCTCTTATTTCGTTCTTCATTCATTCTTTCATTCCTTTCTATTTCTTTCTTTTTTGGTTACTTTCTTTTTTAAAGGAGATTGCCTCTATCAGTTTTCCTAAGCAATTAAATTTGGTAGCGGAGAAGCGCTGTCCTCCGAAAGGTCTCATCGAAAATGTGGGTGTGTACTCGTATGTCCGCCTCTAGCGTGGCGTAGAATGTGTCGAAGAGACACGTGCCCCTAATACAATTGTCGAGGAACCTTACAAGTGTAAATATCTGGTGTTGTGAAAGGAGCAATCTCGATGTTACGTAAAGGTAAGCGACACGACGACGTCTCGAAAACAACATAGAAGGAAGGAAAAATAATATACGAGTATTATTGCTTCAGCCAGACGGCGAGAGACCCTCTCGAACGTAAACCGAAGCTACGCACTGTCTGCATGAAATTGAAGAAATTTGAAAAAACCGGGAGATTTTGAAAACCAGATTTTGTCTTGTTTGTACTTTTGTCATTATTGGAACATTTGTCAAGGAATTCAATAGCTTAACACGTAATCGTGACCACCGTTGAGAACGATCAATTATATAAGTAAATACTTTGTGGGTGGGTCATCAGACCTGCAAAGTCCTTGTCGCTCCCGAGCCTCTTCGTTGTTCTTCTCTTGCGTTCTGCGGCCTTGAATGTTTGCTATATGTGATGGAGAGCCCAGGCTAGACGTTCACACTCCAAATATTAGCGCACCGCGCGTTTCCTGGGAACTTCCTCGATGGCGAATGGACGAATTGTGGTAAGAATCAGACCTCCTCCTTTGGATCCATTCGTCATGGCGGCTTTCATTGTTCTCATCTCAACCCTGAGCTCGTGGACTATAAAATCCAGAGGAATTTTCGCAGTATTTTGTAGGAAAGTGGTAAAGAGTTTGACGTTGGCGATTATTCAAGATACGACAGTGGCAGAGAGCGCAATGGTGATGTTTAATTAATTGCCATTGTCAGATACAAATTATTTGTACGTCTATTTATGTAATTTCAAATTTCGTTTTAATAGTTTGTCAATCGCGGCTGCTACGCAGATTGTGATATCAGCATCGGTGACACCTGAAGATACTCTCATCGCTAATACTTCCCGCTTAGGAGCCGCGAGGTTCCCTTGTCTTACCGATTTAAGCTTACACTAACAAAAATATTTCTTACCTTCCTATTTGGTCGTACACGTAATAACCAGAAACATTTGCATTTTTCTACATCTAAGTGGAGGACAAGGTGCGTTATAGTCTGCGGTAGTTTGTTATAGGATACAAGCAAAATATTATAATTTATACTTGAGTTTGAAAACTCATGCGACATAATGCGAAGAACCAAGAAAACTATGTATTAAGGTATGTTCTTAAGCCTAGAAAGCCTGCCGTCAATTCGAATAAGCCACATCACTGCGTATCATGGTAATAAATATTTCCCAACTTTCAATCTTTCATTAATTGTTAGCTATATTTCTAAATCCATCGCCAAAAAACTGTTTTGTGAGGAAACGCGAATTTCTGCTGCCATTAAAGAAGAAATTATACTTAACTTTTCCTGCACGTTTGCTGCACTTTTGCTGCGCTTAAATTTTTGCTGCGCATTTTGTATCGTGTGCAATCTCTTACTTCTTCACGATTAAGTGAATAATGATTAATTCAAAAAACTTGTGGAAGTTTATTGTTTTGTATATATTTGTAAATAACTAGGGAAGGCGATGGTAGTATTCCAAACTCAGTGAAGAGAAGCTTGCAGGAATCACGTGTATGGTATTTGCTTCTGACATCCTGATAATGGCTTCTGTAATAATTAATTTTTCGCCGCTCTTGTAAAGTTTACATTTTAATATTTACGCGTCGACATGAATCACTCTTTACCGAAAACGATGTAAAGTTATGGGACTTTGCTAACGTAAGGGCGCTCGCATTGTTGGGTTGTGTCCGCCCAGACGGTCCGCGCGCGCCACTGTGGACGGCCGCTCTCGCCGCCCGCGCCGCCGCCGCCGCCGCCGCCGCCGCCGCCTCCGCCGCCGGCGCCGCCGGCCCCCCGCCGCCCCGCCGTCTGGCTGGTGCTGCCGCTCTCCAAGGCATTTCCGGCCGCTGCGCGCGCGCCCGCGCCCCCGCCCTCCCTCGCCGCCCCTCCAACACTTCGCCGCCGTCGCGGCTGGCCATCGTGCCACCGGAAATGGAACACATTCTTGGAGGCGGGGGTGAGAATGGAGGCGCGTCCCTCCGCCCCGCGCTTGTTTACTAATTCGAAATAGACTGGGCGTCAAAAAGAACCCTATGTTAATAGCTGTCTATTATTGCGGGCTATCGTGAACTTTTCGGCCTAAAAATACGCGGCTCTGCCGTCGCGTCTTCTGCCTCCTCCGTCGTCCTGCCGAGTCCTCGAGGATGACGTTGTAGACTCGTTCTGTCGTTCGTTTCTGCAATCGGTTTGTTTGGGTACTATCGGTAGAATTTTGCATGGATGTACTGCCTTATAATTTCTTTCAGTAATTTATTTCTATAGTGAAAGAGTCTCAAGACATCCACTAGTGGTTTGGTTATTTCTACATAAATCTATAAATAAATCTGTAATTTTGAAAAGCAATTTGTGAAATTGCCTTTGATATATGACAATGTCTTCAGACATTTCGCCCCCTTACGCTACCCTAGCTTTCTTCAAGTCGAGAGAGAATGTGGAGTCCTGGACATATCCTTAATACCCGCTCGCCGAGGCTCGTTTCTTTGAAGCTAATTTCAGGGTTTTAAGGCTGGAAGCAATGATAATGGGTGGCGTGATGCGCGGCGCGGCTCGGCGCGGCGCGGCGACTCGCTTGCCAGCTGTGGCCGGGGGACGCGGCGCTGCGCGGCACGGGGTGTGCATTCCCCTGGTGGGAGAGTAGCGCAATTCAGAGAACGGCCGCCGCCATTTAATATCCTCTCATTCGGTGGTCCCGACGAGCAGCCAAACGGGAGTGAAGGAGAAACGCTACCAATTGAAGGCGTTATGGAGATTTTGCAGCGTATTAAAAGTTGGTGTTGGGTTGAGTGGTGGTTTTGACTGTTCATTCATACAAAGTGTTACCGTACGTCCAGTTTCTGTATTTCTTTAAATGTTTATTCGGTACTGAAAAGCCCTGTGAAATGAGATTCAGTGTCTTGGGAGTCTAGTGCGGTCCCGAGCGGGCTTTTTATTTGAAATATCGATATGTCCATATAATCGATTAGACAACTCCGTCCACTTCCTTCAGTTATGAGAACGTTTCTTAATAATGGAACGTTAACAAGTTTAACTTGCAGAAGATGATTAGAATGCACTCTAGGGACGAAATGTTAATACTGTAAAATCAACTACAAGAAATTATAAAAGTTATCGTGCAAGTAATCCCAGATCATCTGTAAGTACAAACATTTGAATTAATAGAAATGCTTTTTTTCATCTAACTTTTTTCTTTAACTGCGGTTAGACCATCTCCAAGAAAAATCTGCTTCTTGTAATATATATGATATTTAAGAGGTCGTTTCGATCTTTATAGAATTGTATCAGGTTACAGTTGCCTTAATGGACTCTTCGTCCTGGTTTTTAAATATTTAGGTATGTTTACCTTGAAACATTTTCTTACGCTGAGTCTATAGGCAGTAATTTCCTCTTTATCCTAATACTTTCTCAATTGCGGACTGCAAGAAATCGTTTGAGCACGCTCCGATACCAATCATGAAAGCGACCCGACCCGATCCAGTCCTATCTCGCCCCAACCGAATTAACTCAAACCAATCTGACCCAAAGGAACACGGCCCGATCCGATCCCACCCGACCCGACCCGACCCGAATCCGATCCGATCCAATCCGACCAAATTAACCTGATCCAAATTACCCCAACCCAACCAATCGACCAAATCATCCCGACAGGACAATCACACAAACTCGATGCTCTCTTCCCCACAGCATTTCACCTCAACTCATTGCATACCGCCTCGCATCTCTCCATCTCGCCTATCCCTGCTCCGCTCCGCCCCGCCCCGCTGCGTCCGGCCCGTCCCGCCCTTGCCCTTGCGGCGTCGCGCCTCCGCGTCCACTCCAACGCCGCCGCTCGGTTTACGGCCTGTAAAGCGAGCTTTTAATCCCACCCCCAGGCTTCCGCTTTGAATTGGAAATCTAACGCCACCTGTCCCGTGCCGATCGATGGCGGCGGCGGCGGCGGCTGGTCAGAGGCACCGCGCGGGCGCGGGCGCGGGCTGTTGGGAGGGGAGAGCGGCGCCGTCCGCTGCTTTGTAAGGCGCAGAAAGCGGACAAAATTCAATCTTCAAAGCTGTCAATTTTTTTTATTTTATTTTTGGAGCAGATATGAAGATAAAAACGGCCAGTGTGTAATGCAGCACGTTGGCTTGTCTTAGTCAAGCCTGCTAGGAAGCAACATTGCATTCACACTTGTTGACATAAAAGAAAATGCTTCCATGTGCAGTCACGAAGCGTGGGCCAGTATTACAAAGAAGTGTGTGGAGTACGTTCGTGAGGGTTTGATTTGCAGCTCTCGTCAACTGTATCATTTCAGATTCCCTTGCCATGAACGCTCAGTGGGGCGTGTGGTGCGCCCTATCAGCCCAGCAGCTCGGGCCTGCATTTCTGTTCAGTCGCTAACCGCGCTGGGCGGCTGAAGCGTTAAGAAAATTGATTCATGGCTGCCAGCGTATTCTCGAATGGCCTGAAATGATTTTAGAATGAATTGTTTTGAAACACTGGAATAATAGTCATCAAGTACTGTGCCAATACAGAATATCGATCTTCTTGCGTCATTGCTGACGTGTGAGAGGTAAATTGGTCTCAAATTTGTCTGTGGACTGCAGTAAACTATTAATTGCACTAATACCTCGAGAAACTTTTTAAAAATAGAATTCATTGAAGGCTTATATTTATTTATTTATTATAGTATTTGTGTTGGCCAATATCACTTGGATATATTAATTTTTATGAGCTATTTCTCTGAAGTGATTAGTACACTTTTGTGTAATAATTCTCGCGCTACTACTAACGTGTTCCTAGTATACTATTTGATCGTCGATCGGAAAGTTTGATAAAACTTGGAGTAGTTATGTTTTCGAAATTGTCGATGTTCATTAGTAGCATTTAGTTACGAAATACTAAAATAGCTGCTACTAAAGGACCGAGGAAAGCACGATCATAAATTGCAGCTGCTCTTATAAGAATGAGCTCTAAAGACTTGGTATCAAAGTTTCATTTTGGTTTTGAGCCATGGTTATATGTTTTAGTATTATTTCATTTCCTGCAAGCATTTCCCTTCACATTGCCATAATCCATTCCATCAAATTCAACTTGCAAGACTATTACTCGTAATTATACGTGTGAGGAAGAGTCCCTGTAATCCGGTCGATTCTACTTATTATTCATGGTTTCCCAACTTGTACTTTTCCGAAGTAACGTATAACTGCATAGGAACATGGCTTGTTTTATGATGATCGAGATTACTATGCACGATGAAATCTTAACGAAGTTAGGAAAAAGAGTTTATAGGTGTTACGTGTCATTAATGAGGCCCGTTTGTTATATAGAGCTCAAGGTATTCGGATATGAACACAACCGTTCGTGTAATGCAGTGCACCGTGTCTGAAGGGAACGGTGGCCAGCTGGACTACAAGCCGTAAGAAGATAATGATGTTTGTTCAGTTGGAGGCTAATTTAATGCGCGTAGTTGGGGGGGGGGGTAATTAGCTGTTCGCGTCCTGTTGGCGCCGGCGCCGCCAAATACCGTTGATGCCGAGCGATGCTCCGCCCTTCTCGTTGCCGGTTTGAAATGTGCACTGGTGTACGATCTTCTCTCCCTCTCCTTCCCTCCCCCCTCTCTCTCTCTCTCTCTCTCTCTCTCTCTCTCTCTCTCTCTCTCTCTCGAGGTGTGTGAAAGGGTCGGGCACGACCCTAAAAGTTCTGTATAAATCTCGTGTACGATTTTTAATTAGGTTCTATTTTAAATCGTTTAAAACGACATTGAATGTCCCCTTTGTCGACACTCTTTGGCGCTGACTCGTGTGAACGTCCTGTCTGCCTTCCGGCCATAACTAAGGGGCGGTACCAGACGGGGCAGGAACGCCTTTCGGCGAATCGAAAGCCAGAAAGGAGCCTGTCTTGACGAGACTTCCAGAACAACCACTTCAGAATTTTTTGTTCCTGAGAATATTGGAAAGAACCAGGTTAGCGGGTCACGCCTTCGTAGTCACTAACGCATAATTTCCCCTGGGCGCCGGTGAAATGCGTTTCGTAATTTGTGCGAGGACATGTGACCTGCCAAATAGAACCGACCGATGTCTCGTGCTCTGGCCGTGCCGCAGGGTCGGGTCTTCCCTCCCCTCCATTCGCTACAACTCGAACTGTCCCGACAACTGAACAACTGAAGGCCCGTCGTCTATCTCAATACCCCCTTCCAGCTGCTCAAGTGTTTCCATCCATCTCGGCTGTAGCCCCAAAAATCCTCGTCCAGCTCAAGCTCGTCTAACTCAAAAGCCCTGCCCTAGCTCATGTCTTCGCTTCCAGTTCAAAGGCCAGGTCCATTTTGCAAAAGACGAGGTAGGTGGTTTCATTTTTTATTTTGTTTATATTGATATTGTTAAGAAAGCATTTCGAGTTTCCGATTCGAAATACATCGGGGAAAGTTTTGATAGTGAAAAAAGCAGAAATTATCGGATTTTTTGTGGGTCTCGCAGTTAGTATAGTGCCGCCCGCAGGAACGGTTGCTTCTGCGGAATATCTTTTGCTGAAAATGAAAACATTCATGTCATCGTGACATTCTTGTCGTATCTATTATGTTCTCTGTTGTTTGGGTTATTGATGTCATCATGAATATACTTCACAGACGTATTGCGCAGTTGCCCTGAACAAACTGCATTGACTTATGCTGCCCATAAACGTGTAAAATTATCTTTTATTTTAGAAAGCGTTAATATCATGTAAAGCAGTAAAAATGCAGATAATGTACAACATATGTAGAAAGTTCGTGTTTCTATTTTCTTTTCTTTTTTCTGCTCTTTACTGAAAGACTGTAAATGGTCAAAAGTGAGTGATGATAGTTATTTAATCTGTCATTCAAGTATGCTCATGTGTTTTATGTATGCATGAAGAATATTAACATTCAGTGATAGTAGGCACATCCATGAAAAGCTAAGATGATCTTGAACTCTCGACACTTACATATGTTCCGACTACTATCCTTGTGAAAATGCATCTGATAGACTCCTACTTAATGCCTTCTGACGCTCGTATACGGATTAGTGATAATTTCGATTCAGTTATGTAACTTTGCCTCGATGGGTATTGTGTACGAAACTTGGAGTCGAGTTCGGCTTCGCCTCGGTTCCTCGCCCCCTCCATCCCCCTCACGCTCAGCTTGCACCCATCCCCATACCCCCCTCTCCTCGTCTCCCACTCGTTCTGCACTCGCGACCTTCTCCGCCTTCCGTTCCAACTTAGAGCTGTACCGTCTTGTCTCTGCTCTGCTTTTGGCATCACCCCGCCACGCCACACCACGCCCCTCCACTCCATTTCACTCCACTCCACTCCTCTCCAGTCCACTCCGCTCCACGTCTTCGCCCCCTCACGGAGAGCTCCCCGTTGAGACAGGTCGGTGCGGGCCGGGGTGCTCAGGGAGACATCGCCGCCACCGTTATGCTGAATGTTTGTGCGGAGGCGACCATCGCAATCAATCCGAAAAAATGCCAGACAAAAAAATTTTGCTCTTAGGAGACCGCAAAACCCTCTCTGTCTGAAAATATATGACAATGAAATACGGTGGAAATGTGAACCAATAAAGTGTCTCGGAGTATTGTTAGACAAGAAACTTCTTTGGAAACCCCATGTTGACGCAGCAATCAACAAATCCTACGCCAAAATATCAAAACTGTACTCGTTCATAAATCAACATTCAACACTTAATACCAAATGCCAGATTCTACTGTATAAATTTATTATCTTAGCCGCACTAACTTATGCTTGCCCGGTGTGGGGAAACGCAGCTCCTACCACCGTACAAAAAATGCAAATAGTCCAATACAAGGTCCTTAGGAAATCAATGATAACTCCGTGGTTTATACCTAATTAAATTCACAGATAACTCCAAATTGATACCATTCTAGAACATATAAAAAAGTAGCAAATAATTTGTATTGTACCCTCCCCTCATCTCTGAAATTCCATGTAGGCTGAGCGGCCAAGTAGAAACAAATCCAAATTTCCCAAAGATATGCTTAAACCTCCCTAAACTAATAATATTGTGTAGCATCGTTTCCTTTTTCGTTCCTATTGCTTGACAGGGTAATTCTAACAGTTTATCCTAAGTAATCGAGATATAGCAATCTAAAAGAAAACTAATTAATTAATTGACCCAGAGTATTTTCACTCCAATTTTTCAAGGAATACCCAAAAAAAAAAAAAAAAAAAGAAAAAAATGTCAGCATGTAATACTGAAATCTCTCGAAAGACCTTAAGTCGAACAAGAAGAAATAAATTTAAAAAAAGGAGGCGACCAATGCGATAGCTTTCCAACCTTGGATATTGTGGTTCAAATCCATCTAGTTCTGGAATGGGGAATATGTGATAAAAAATGTTTCGCGTTGGAATACGTTCTAAAAATATATTTTGTACATATGCGAACCATAGCTTGCTCTTTTTTTTCCTATTCGACATTGGTTGTCTAGGAATGGCGACCCAAAATGAAAGGAGTCCAAAATTATTCTATCAACTTTTATCTTGGCTTTCTCACATGCTACGTATGTATTAGATGTAGGTTATGCTACTTACGTGCTAGAACGTTATGCAATGCTGCGGTGAAGACAGCCACATTGCGGCAGAAAAAGTCGTATTGTAGATCCCTGAAACCGAAGATGCGTGCTGCTATAAAAACTCTAGTTCATATACGAGTATTTATTAATTTGCTTCCCCTTACGCGTTGGTTCCACAGATCTCACAGTTTATGGGTCCTTGACACCGAAAACTATATTTACGGCAAAACGTCAGTAGATCCGTGCGTCCATTTCTCTGTCACAGTCCCTCCTTACGGGCCGAGTTCAGTTCAGAGCCAGCAATGCCCCTATGTCTGCAGCGATTCTGTCCGGGAGGTCGTACGATTCGTCCATATTGTGACGAATTTTGTATACTAGCCAAATAGATCGAATTCAGCCGCTGTCTGATGGACAATTCTAGCGACCGGCTGCTCTGAACTGTAGTTTTCCATTTTTTTAAAATCAAAACTAGTCGAATGCATGAGTAGCGCCCTAACAAACGTGCCACAAACCGTGGGTGATTTCTTTCCTTTTCATCTCCTCCCCCCTTTTGTACACCCACACTTACAGTACATTACCACACATGTTGGGAGACGAGGCGCAAGCGTAGAGGGATGCCCCGCGACGGGATTCTGAAGGAGGAAATCCCCCGCAAGTCAACGTGTCGGTCGACGCCGGATGCCATCGTCCTATGGGGAGGAACACCGCCACCTCCCGCGTTAAATCATTCACTTCACAGACGGGGCTTACGTTCGTAGCAGTTGTCGTGCCCGGAACCCAATAAATCCGTCCTTCCGTCTGCGAACACCACCAGCGCGTTGGTAGGATTTCCATCAAAATTGACATTGGCTGGGTATCGTCACCGTAAATTGAAAACCGTGAATTGGATTGATATTTTCTTTCTGGGAGTACTTTACTTCTTGAAATATTTTCAAAATTTTCTCCTAAAGGCTCAAAAATTTGTTAAATCCTCTGAAATTTCGAAAAGTGCAATTTTTTTCGTTCGATTAATGATATCCGTTTTTCAAAATAATTCGCGTAGTGTTGTAGTATTCGCGTAGTTTTGCGATATGTGACGGCAATTTTAAAAACAAGATTTTCTCGAAAACTGCACCATTTTTTTCTTTAAACTTTTTGGATGGATAGAGCTAAAAATGCACATTACATGAACGTTATTTTGATGTAACCTTTTAATTTTTCAAAAATTACCCAAATGTATCTGCAAGTAATATATTATAATATATTAATTGCTATTCTTATCTTGCCCCCAAATCCTCTTGGCTAGCTATATTCATCCTAAAAAGTATGAGTTAGGGTATGGTTTCCGAAGCTTAAGATATGTGCACACATTGCACTACTCCCCGTGGTACGTCACAATTTTTAGCTGTTTTTGACGTTAAGTAAATAAGTAATACATCCTTACAAATAATGCGAGAAAGCTGGTTGGTGGAAACACCTCTACTTTACATTTAAAAAAGTGTTCAAGGGGAAAGAGGACATCTTTCTTTGGATAGTTGTTACTAGTATTCAACAATATTGCGTCTATGCCAATCAGTGAAAATTGTCAGGTGAATACAGAACTGGAGTAATGACCCGTAATCACTGCGAAGCCTGAAGCTCGTGCCGGCATTGACGTTGATAGTAATTACTGTACAATGTAGGTATTTTCACGGAAATTCTTCGACGTCATCACAAGATGCATCAGTGCAATTGATATAATTGCTCGTCTCCTGTTGATCGTCGCGGCGAGGCGCGTGGGCACGTCGCCCACGCGTCGCCACCCACGCAGTCTCTCCGCCTCGCCCCCGCCCCCGCCCCCGCGCGCCTCCGCCGGCTAGCGCGACGCCGGCGGCCCCGGTGTTTTCCTCCACTTGTACAGGCTTCAAATTACGACGGCCTCATTCTGCCGCACGTGCCTCTGCGTGAAGCGGCTCGAAAACAACGGCGACGGCGTTCGGCGTCGGCGCCCGCGCGGCCGAGCGAGCGAGCGGGCGACCGGCGATGCCGGCGCGACTCGACGCGACGCGACACGACGTGGGCTCGGCAGAGCCTCGGCGGGCGCGCCAGCGGAGGTGCTGGCGGGGGCGGCGGCCACGCGCCGACGGGCGGGCCGCTTCCCGATTGCCTCGCGTGGTCGGCGTTTCGCAAGCCGCGTCTCCAAAAACGGCTTAGGGCGATTGATCCCGTTCGGGGCTTCTCTATAGGACAAGGCATCAGTAAAGTATGGAAGGTCGCCCTCGCTCTTTCGTATTTGGAGAACGTGACAGATGGAAGGAATCTTTGGAACGTTGTTTAGTTTGTCATGCTCTTGTATTGTAATTGTTAGAAAGAGTAAGGGAATCATGTCATTTTGAAAATAAACCATTGAATATCATTTATTTATTGAAAGTGATTAATGCGTATGCCGTGGGCTACTCCAAAGAGGAGGGACAAGGGGTCCATGGTCAACTCTTTAAACACGCAGAATTAAAATAATTATATTTGAAATATTTCTCTCGTGAATCACCAGTTGGAATGCAATCGGACTATGCCTTCTGGGGTAGCCAAACGTGAAGCTAATTAACTGAGAAGCGCGTGTAGGGACACCTAATTGCGGGGTATCGCCATATTCTGCGCGTTTGTGCCATGCAGAACTAAACCACCGTGGCCAATGTTCACCCTGGCCTGTGTTCTTAACGTTATAAGGCAACGAGACTACTACTCCATCGACGTAGAGGTGCTCTGAATACAATATTTTGTCAAAGAATGAACACTGATATCCCTCGTGTGCCTCTCCCACATGGAAATTTCTATGACATTACATTGGTAAATAAGAAAGGGATATCCTTATTAATTACACGTAATTTTGATGAAATGCCACTTCTTATTTTTAGAGCCAGTAGATACATTATTTTAATTTATTGGCTAATAAAGCTCTCTTTGTCGAAAGGATCTGCTCTATTTCCTCTGCCGTTAAGGAACAAGGCAGAATTGTGAAGTTCAGTGGCAGGAAGTATGTTCCGCATGCAGTTGCGTATGTAGGGTATATCACATACTAAAGGCGATAATGAAAGGAAGACCATTTGTTGTTGAATGAAAACTGTTGAATAACCAGTGAACGTCGCAGATTACGCAGAAAAAGACGGAACCAACACTTTTTAATAAGGCATTTTCATAAGATTTTTTGCAACGTAATCTATGAAGGAAAATTAATTTTCTGTGCTTATTTTCAGATTTATGTCATTGAATTATCAACCTAATACAAGTTCAGTCATTTTTTAATGTAATGAATTGGATACAAATATAACACGTTCACATAAAAATTAATACAAAAACGGGTGTTAACGAAACAAAATATGAAGTATCTACATAAAAGCGCGAAGTCAATATTTGGCTTAGGCGCCAGATTAACTAGCCACGCCTCTTCCCTTGGTTGGTCTGTAGAATCGCAGTGCAGAGGATAACTAGCTCCTATAGAAGTGCCGCCGCCGTCGCCGCATCCCCTACTCCAGCCCCACAAGTAACACCCAACTTCCTCTCCGCATCCAATCGTCCCCGCATCCGCTCCCACCCCAGCTCTCAACCCCGCCCTCGCCCCTCGCCCCTGCCCCCCCCCCCCCCGCCACTCGTCCTGTGGAAGCACCGCCGCGCAACCCACACAGTAAGCCAATGCTCTCCCCCCTCCCCGCTGCGGAATAGCCGGCCGCCGCATCCCCAATCAATCCCCATTACCAAGCCCTCCCCCTCCTGTAGCGCCCCCTGCCCCCGCCTCACGCTTACTTGAAGCGCACCACCAACCGCCAGCGCCTCATCCCCAAAACCCCAGCCCCATTACAAAGCCCTCGCCTCTTCCAGCGCGGCGGTCGCGTCCGATCGCCCCGCCCCCGCCCGCCGCCGCCCCTCCGGTCGGCGCTTCTCTGCGCCAGCGCGGAAGCCCTTCGTGGCGAGCGGGGCGCGGCGGCGGCGGCGGCACCGTCCGCGGCATACCTGTTCGTGCTCGAGATTGTTACGAGTTCTTCTCTCTGCGCTCATCGGGGAAATGAAAAACGAGCAAAAAATAGCGACTTTCTCCTAATCCTATTCTGTCGCGCTCCCTGGTCGTTCGCATACACACATTTCACGTTGGATATGTCGCGCCTCCCGCGGAATAAAAAAAGTTGGTAGGCTCTGTTGTCCCAGTAAACGCCCTTAAGGATTATGACGCTTCTGCGTTTTTTTGTGAGAGTAAAATATAATTAAATCTCGCCCTTGATATATCTCTGGGCATAAACGTTAGTCCTCATATCCGGGAATTTTCTGACTCATCTGGAAACTTAATGCCATTCCGGATCGGTTGAAATTCTCCTAGGGATGGATGGTTTTTATTGTGTCGTGTCGTGTCATTTCGTGTCGTGTCATGTCATGTCATTATCCATGCCATGCCAATGCCATGCCATTGCCAGCCATGCCATGCCATGCATGCCATGCATGCCATGCCAATGCCATGCCATGTCATGTCTGTCATGCTCCCCTGTCATGTCGGTTTTAGTACGCCGTATCGACCTGAACCTAAACTTCTTTCATTGAGTTTCCCATCCTTACACCAGTAAAATAATATATTCTTTTGGCGAAGTTACTGACTCTTGACTACTAGTAAATCTACATAAGAACGTTTCTCGCGGATTCTAAACCGATCCAAGCGCCGACTTACGCCACAAAGAAATTGGTCACTGAAGCAAGGCCCGAGACGGCGTGAAGCTCGCGAATACGTAGGTATGGATTCTTCGAAGATGAGAGGATTCTCCTCTAGCCGCGCTAAGGGTACGTTATGTTGGAGCTGCGAATAAACGATGAAAGCAGCGCTGCGAGCAAGCAGCAAGAAGTCGCATGTAATCAAATGGAGGTGTTCATGTCGGCAACGCGTTGCTCTCCAGGATTCCAGCGCCTGTGAACCAGCGATCAAGAGCGGCGAAAACCTTTTGGTAGGTTTTCGCTGCTAGTATCGCTGGTCCGCGCTCTTCACAGCTGACACACTTTCAGGTGTGAAAAGTGTGAATAAAAATGATTGCTGAGAAATTTTATCGTTTTGTGTTTTTGTTAGGAGTCAAATGTGGGACGAAAGGCACATAAACACGCAATAGTTCGTTTTAGGACAAATTGGTGGGCCGCCTAAATTAGCTACAACACGTAAGTTTTGTTTGACATGTTTTATGTTAACATGTTCGTTTTTCATGAACAACAAAAATACAAAGTATTTATATAGTATGTCTGTTCATGTTTATTTTTTTATTGTGTTGTTGGAAACTAAATGTTACACTTAATAGAGCACAGCATCATCTTGAAGTGATAATGTTATTATTCTAGAGTCATTTTTGTAATGTAAGATGCTCAGAAGTACCCCCATTATTTTGGTATGCCCATATAACGCATCCACTCCAACTGTTAATGAATTTTGTAATTAGCAACCACAACACCTTGTAAAACTTGGAAAAGAATTACTTTGTAGTTGTGAGACATTCACACAGTTGATTGGGGATGATTTTCTTCTTATGCGCTTGCTTATCCATGGCACCTTTCAACAATGCAGTCCAAGGAAAGCATAATTTAAAACATAAATTGTAAAATGAATTTATGATTTTAAATGTTATTAAACAATTGTAGATGGGTTTTATTCAGTGAATAAATTGAAGAACAATAGAAAGAAAAATGAGATGCAAAGAACCATTTTTTACTAGAAAATTGTATTAAAGATAATTATTTACATTATTGGTTTGAATAGTACAACAATAATATCACATTTCCTTGAACAACATTTGGAATTAACAACGTTTGGGGTAATAAATCAAAATTGAAGTGGATTTGTTATCAGATAGTCCCATTGCCACTATTTGGCAAATTACTTAAGGTGTTTACAACCTTATAGAACCCTCAGCCTTTCAGTTTAATTACTGTTTAAGATTTAAGAAACATTTTATAACTAGCTTAACCAATGAACTTTATCACTTTCCCTGTGAATCTGTTTTCTTTTGAAATTTCGGTCAGTTTTTATACTTAAGAATTCAAAATATTAAATTTTACAATGGTTTTTGCAAAACACACAATCATTTCACCAAGATTTCATGTAAATCATTTTTTAAAATAAATTTCATAAAAACTTAAAAAAACAATTGGAGAGAGTGTTATGTTGGTTCAGTCAACATAACTGAGGACACCGTAAAAAATATAATCTTTTGGAAATGATTTGAACCATTTGATGTTTTTTTGTATGTGTCGTATTTCAGACTTTATATTCAAAGTTTAAATTAAAGACCAACATATCAACCACAATATAGTCTCTTTATACAACACATAGGAAAAATATACTGAGAATTCAAATAAGATGATAAAATTAACACCAAAATTACTGGTCTAGACAATATTAAAATGTTGAAACATTCTTTCTTATTTTTAAAGGGATAGTAATAATTTTAAGTAAGAATTTTTAAGTTTTCTTTTTATTTACTCCATGATGTAATATTGGCATACCATGCAATTATTTATATCACAGAAGAAACAAAAATAAGACAAAAACTTACTTCAAATTAATTATTTTCTTTAATAAAAAAAGTTATACTTCCACCCTTCCAAATTACTGAGAATGTACCAAACTGAAACTGTGTTAACGATGAAATTTGACAGACTATGGAACTTTGAAAAAATAGAAATTGACAGAATTATAGAGTACTGCACACTTTTGAAATATTCTGTACAATAGTCCCCTTTTTGGCACAATTTCACACGTTGTCTCACTATTTTTTTTTTCATATAATTTGGAAGAAAATTATTCTTAATTTGGGAGATCCAGTGGGCCATAAAGTACACAATAGATTTCCTTTCCTCCATACAAAGACCCAAGCTCCATAATACTTCTTACCACTCATTCACATGCTTCAAATTTCTTTCATCAAGAAGGCTAGGCTTCTTCCCTGTAAAAATAAAGGAAATGCGGTCACTGGAGTTTTTCCAAATGTAAATTTTGCATAAAGTAGACTTGATAATTCATTTTTGTATTGATATTAATAAAATATTTGCTGCAAAATTCACATTATCTAAAATAATTTTAAAAAAAATTAAGTACTGCAGTCTATATGTGATTAATTTATTCTTATACCATGTATGAAGCAAACCAACTTAATAATTGTTTGTTCAGACA
>BOPP01000214.1:846728-859689 GCA_017312745.1 Gryllus bimaculatus
GGGCGCCGTTACGCTGAGTCACAGCGCTTGGCGAAGTGGGAATTTTCCCAGGTCGGCGCTGCCGCCCGCTTCGACTTCAACCTCCTCACATCGCCTCGCGCTCAATATTTTTGGCGTTCGCTCCTCGCCAGGGCCGCACGCGGAAGTTCGCGAGACGGCTCGGCGCTCCTTATCAGATGGGGGATCCCGCAGCACTGTCAATTCCTCAAAATGCCTTGCCTCAAAGCTAACGGCTAACCTCAAAGCTATTTTACCGCTTCCAAGAAGAATGCCGATCAAATGAAATGCTCACCAATAGCTGATTTGCGCACTACTTTTATTTGTATATTTTAAAATACTGCGTAACGTCTTGTTTTGATACAAATAGTAGCTTAGTTGTCGAGACATTGTACGTACACATTTAATGTTACTTAAAATTGGGTATACTAATGTATTTTTCTGGAGTGCTGGAGTCCGCCTTTTCCTCTTCGGAACTCGCCTTTATAGCTGCCTAACTAGACACTAGAAGTTTTCACGTCTGTTTTCTTCAGTGCCGGTATTATTTTTAACAGTGGCGATATTTTAATTATTATACCGGGTTGTAATTTTGTCGTTCGCCGAAGATGACGCGCCGCTTGCCTCAGCGAACGAGCCGTCGGTTCCCAGGGAACTTGTCAACAAGAGCACCATTCAAGCGGCGCACCAGCCGATACACCAATCTCCCGAGAGCGTTAAACTGCATCATCAACTTTTCTTTGAAGCAGAGAACATTTCTTTACGACACTTTCGTTCGAATTAAGTCTGCCATTAAGTGCCGCAAGAGGTTTATTAAGAAATTTCCGGGCGTGAATATTCCACATCGGTCGACAATTTTGAAGCTTGTAAAGAAACTTCTCACCCACGGAATTTTAATTGACAAAGAAAAGTGTCGAAAGCGCCATATCCTGACAGAAGAGAAGGTGAAAAAATTTCTGCCAGGTTACAACAATCTCCACAGAAATCTTTGAGGTGTCTATTGTTTCTTTCAACAGGAATCAGCAACTGCTCACTGCAACTGCTGCTGCACATTCTGCAACTCTTGCTGTTCGATCTATGAACTTTTTAAATAATGTTTGTAGTGTCAATCGAATAATTAGTCGTGGGTTATGGCCTCGTAGATCATCTGATTTGACTCCTTGCGACATTTTCCTTTGGGGGTACTTGAAAGATCAAGTGTATGCAAATACCCCGCATTTGGAGCAAGAACTCCGGCAGACCGCCGGAGAAAATCGCAACAATTCCTCGAGATTCACTTCAAAGGGTAAATCAAAATATGTTTCGGAGGTGCCAATGATGCATTCTAGTACCACTAGAACATTCTAGAAGAACACCACTTTCCGCATCTTCTTAAGGTAAGTTAACACTTATAATGGAATAATCGGTCTGACAGGCACCAAGTGGAATTGGTTTATGCAATAGTGGCAGATAAGTGTGGGCGAGAGCGTTGAAAGTCATAGTAGCTTCCTCCCTGGCCCTCTTCTATCACTCGGCGGACTTTTGTTTAGTTCTACTGAAGCGGCATTGAAGGGGCGTTTTTGGAAATCGTGACGCGGTGTGAAACCGGCAGTTTCTCTTCTTGTACTTTTTGTAGCGGTATATGAGATCGTTTGTTTCTCTTAGTGTGTAAGTGGTCTGTGAAACGGGTGTTTCCGTATACACTCTTTGGCGACATTCTCAAAAGTTTATTTGATATTTTTACTTTCAGAATATTGTAATGGTTCGGACGTCCCCATCTCCAGATGAGGAAAAAAATTAGAACCATACTCAAGCTATGCTTCGTGAATGCAAACCTTTTGAAGGGTCCAAGATGAATGCCACTCTAGACAGTTTATTTAGTTCTGCAGAAGTTATTGAGAACTGGTGAAGAGAAAATTAACTTACGTTGGGACAATAGAAAAGGGGAAAAAATTATTCCTGAGGAATTCCTTGCTCTCACACAAAGACCAGTTGAATCAAAGCTGTACGAATTTAGAGGACCGATTACGCTTATTCGCTTTGTTATGACAAGATATGAGTACGTCAAGCCGTCACTCCTAGTTGATTTTGATTCTTAATTGCTTTGAAATGGCAAGCAAAGCAAATGTCATACAGCCAAAATGTTTGTCGTGAAAGATTGATATACTGAGAAAACTCCAACTACAAGTTATTCTGTGACGATAAGATTTTCTCTAAAAACAAATGATTTTGCTTGACTTTCAAGAATCATACTCCCTATTCACATCATTTAATTTATTCATTATTTGGTGCCGATCAGTAGGTTCTATAATAGCTGTTTATACATCAAGCTCCGAAAGTAAACATTTTTCGGAAGAGCGCAAGAAATGTGTTTATAGTTTGCATTTTATCACTGGTAAACCGCTCTTCCTGAAAACGTTTACTTCACGCCCTGATACATAAATGAATGGGTGAAACCAGAACGGTATACGTGACATTTTATAAATTCTGGGAAAACGTGTTTATATTAGGCTATATTTCAGCGCCAATGTAATTATGCTGTTTTAATGAACAACAGAAATGCCTTGCTTTTAATGATGATACAAACCATCAGGATTTTACAGTGATATTGAATTAAATAAACAATTTTCTCAGGATTTATAAAATGTCACACCGTTCTGGTTTTCACCCATTCACATAACTATTAATAGTGAACATAGTCTTTGTTCTGGCTAACAGATGGAGGCTATAAGAGATGAAATTTGATTGGGTTTCCAAGGGGCTTACGCCCCCGCTTCCTCAAAACGTTTTTACGTAAACATTTTATTGAGTATTAAAGCAATAATTTCAATATTTGCAATGACTTCTTAAGTGATTTATATTCGTTTATTAATGTTTATTAACACATTTAAACAATAATCATGTATGTGTTAAAAAAAGTATGTAAAACATTATTTTCTTGTTCATTCCAAACTCCAAGAATCTGAAAGTACTTGGGTTCCCATTTGAGTTTCAACTCCTTTTGTCCGTCTAGCAGTCAATTAGATGAATTACCTCTGAACCTAGAAGAAAATTGGTTAATGACTAATCGTCACGTTCACTCGATATGAATATAACACTTTATTTTTTTGAGACGAATACCAATACCATTGAAATATGTTTCCTGCCGGAACTTCATAAAATATCGCTATCATCCGAAGTTTACCGGTTAAAAATAATTTTCTTTCAGACGTTTCGAATGTGCACCTAATCGCGCAATGAAGCAAAGGATAAAGGATCACTCTCAATTTTGTATGAAAGTCGGAAAATAAAATTGTTAATTTAGTAATCTTTAGAAATGCAAGTTTATTAGTTGTAGAGGATTCAGAATTTCTTAATCTAACAACGCAAACATTTATAAACTTTGCTAGCGCTTTAACGACGATCATTTTCATCCAATGTGGATGCTCGTTGTGGCTTCAGTCCTATTTTTCCGGTCATCGACGCTGAACCTCGTTGGTTTGGCATCCGTCCACCGCTGTGGAGTGCCCGTTTGATGTAGATCATCCATATGCTGAGCTAGTCTTTAGTGAGCACTTGCCAATTGCTGGAGCCACTAATCGTGCAACTGGTGTGGGACTGGTGCGGCCAAATTTTCCATCATTTTAACTCGCCTTTTTACCATATTTATCATTATTCTGAAGACTTTCCTTGGCATTCTCGGCAGTACATCTTTCATTACTTCTAGCATGTCGGAGCTGACAGAGTTAAACGGTTATTTTTTTCCCCAAGGGACTGAATATTTTATTTTCCGTTTTTTCTGAGGTTGGATATTTATGCTCTAAAAGTTGGAACATTATCTTGTGACATCCACTGGGGCGTGGGTTGGCATGCCCCTTCATGAACTTTTCGTTTTGACTGCACCTTTGCCGTTGTGCGGCCCTTCCTGTCCAGCCAAAGATTCTGGGACTTTTAGTCCTTATCTTATCAGCCAGAAGCCCAAATAATCTTATGACCCTTGTAGACCCGTGCACCGACCGAGTCAGTATAGTTCTTATCTTATGCCTCTGAACAATCAAGATTTGCATTTTACCCTACGACCAGAGGGCCAGCTCTGACTTCACTGATTCGACTTCGTGGGAGGTGCTGATGACCTATAAGACGGTGCCGCCCCCACCTCACTTTGCGTCAGCCCAAAAGATTTGTTCACACCATTTTGGCAAGTCTGCTCTAAAAGTATGCTCCAGTAGCATTGTCAAGGCCGCTGGCAATGTATTTGATATTTTAGAGTCGGATTAATCTGACTTTTGGCAGCTAGCGGTGTTCCCAGGCGTGTGCTGTGTTTTTATTTAATATCCACGCCTGGGTGGTAAGCAAGACATGTGGCGAGACTCCCTTCAGCGTATCTAGCATACTCGGCCTGCGTGAGATTTTTCTTTCGTCACACAGCTGTAGAAACAGAGAAGAATGTAATGGAAAGCTACAACTCTGTAGGGAATCGAACCCGGGATCGCACCACAGAGAGTTAGCACGCTATCCCTGAGTCAACCGAGGAGCTATAAACGTTATTATTATTATTATTATTATTATTATTATTATTATTATTATTATTATTATTATTATTAGTGCTGCGTCCGCTGGCGTGGCCGCGTGCGCTAGATAGCCGATGTCAACGCCTCCGCTGCCGCGGCCACCGCCCCCAACGCCTTTCACTGCGGTTGCGCAAGGGTCCCTGGCACCGCCGCCGCCGATGCCGCCGGCCCCTGCGTCTGTACACAGCACCTCCGTCGCAACCGCTCCGCCCAGCTCCGCTCCGCCCAGCTCCGCTCGACCCAGCTCCGCTCCCGCACAACGCGCAGCTTGGAGGCTCTCTGGCCTCGCCGACCACAACGTCGCCTTCGCTTCTGAATTGAGGAGAGCAGGGCCAGATGAGTGTCTTCCATCAAGCATCATCCAACTCTGGACCCCTCTACGTAAAAGTAATCAAATATTGAATATAACAAGTATTCAAAGGATTGCGAAAATAGGGAAACGATTATCTTCGTAATGTACAAATTTAATATACGATTTAAAAATGACAATATAAATGTTATATAAATAAACCACGTTTATGTGCGGCAACATTTTAAAAAAAACTTTACCTATTTCTTAAAACCTGAATTAAATTTATGATTTTTTCGTATAGTTCATACAATAATCTAATATTATATTTACGTGTTTATGAACGAACATGACGTGCGAAAACATCGACTGGTCTTATCCAGCGGGAGAAGTAGCCACGTGCCTAGTCTACTCCTGTATTAATCCACCCGTGGACTAGCACAAGGACTGAGTTGCGCAGGTCTCCGCGGCCGCCGTCTTTTATGCCAGCTTACTTGTCCACTCGTCTGCGGAGTAAGCTTGATAAGGACGGCCTGGATCAGTGTCCTCTACTGTCCTGGGTTTTTTATCTTCAAATTGTTTGGTTGGCCAGCTGCCTCCCGTTCCCCAGAGGGCTGGGGGTGGGTAGGACTAGGATGTTTTTGGTGTATGACGGGTTATTTCGTTTAGGGTTTAATCTTTTTAGGGAGGGGTGGGTTTGAAGGATGTTAGAGATTTTAAGGGATTTTGAGGGAGGATTTTTTTACTTGTCCAGGACGAGCCGCGTTTTCGACGAGTGAAGTTACGATTCGGCCGACATCGTGCGCCTTCATAGCGACATCGCTTCAGCTGCTTCGCAACCGCGGCTCGTGCCGGGCGCAATTTTTTTTTTTTTGACAAACAGCTAAAGCAAATCGAGAAATCGAGATCGGTGTATGATACGCGGTGATTCAAAAAGTTGGTCGCGTTAAGGAAGTTGGGTAAAATTGCTTTAGCAATGCAATCGCGAATATCCTACGGCCAATTTTTCTTGCTTCACTCGCATATTTACAAGTCAATGGCGAATCTCCACAAAATTTCGAAAGCATTTTACACCAAAATACAGGCGCGCCTTTTATTTGATAACATTCCTACCGTTGGTTTGCGTGGTGAGAGACAAGGTGAGTCCGTGTGAAGAAAAATACAGAGAGAGAGGCGATGCAATATACTCGGTTTTCTTTAATTATTCCGACAAATCCTTTTTGTAGGTTCTTATCGTTATTTTTTTTTTAATCCTGGAATCTGTCTCGCATCGAAAATTTTCCTGAAGAAATCATGCAAATCCTGTGCGCTGCCCCAAACACGCTCTGCAGCTGTGCTGCTCCATCCTTTGCTACACATTGTTGAATGATGAATAAAAGTAGCAACTAAGTGAGCTTAGGAACATTTGCAAACTAGAAATGTTCGGGGGTAATTGAAAACTTATTAACATCGGGAGCCTATATCTTTACGTTCGAGGAGGTTTCTTCACTGATGATTTCCCGAAGCTCCTCTTCAGGAAGGTCATTACAATGTGAGTTGCACAGATCCTGAATAGCCTTCCTGTTCATGTGGCCAAAACCCTTACCGCCAATTTGACGCAACTGAATTGAATTATTTTTCAACTGTGTAATTCTATTAATGTGAATTGACATTCCAACTTTGACATTTTTGCAGAACGTGATACTTTGAGCTCCGGCGTTTGCCGCAGAAATATAGTACGACCAAAAGACTCACTCGCGAATGTTAAAACCTGTATTCTTGATAGATTATATGGTGTCTCCGGACTCGTCAACTGCTATGGTCCTGTTAGCTTAGTGCATGTCATATTCTGGGAGGTGAAGGTATGAGATCCGGCTCTGACCTACATGTCGCCGTATGGAGGATTAATTAATATAATATATCTATCCATATAATCTATCAAGAATACAGGTTTTAACATTCGCGAGTGAGTCTTTTGGTCGTACTATATTTCTGCGGCAAACGCCGGAGCTCAAAGTATCACGTTCTGCAAAAATGTCAAAGTTGGAATGTCAATTCACATTAATAGAATTACACAGTTGAAAAATAATTCAATTCAGTTGCGTCAAATTGGCGGTAAGGGTTTTGGCCACATGAACAGGAAGGCTATTCAGGATCTGTGCAACTCACATTGTAATGACCTTTCTGAAGAGGAGCTTCGGGAAATCATCAGTGAAAAAAACCTCCTCGAACGTAATGGCGAAGTAACGGAAGCGAAACTGGGTCCTGGAGAAACTTCTGAGTCCAAACTGTTAATGGCGTTCTACATCTTCAACAAGCTTCAACATTCGCGGATTTGACATTCACGATGCTTTGTGGGAACCTAACTCTCGGGAATGTTGGAGGATTACTGTACTTACTTTTCTGCTTACGTCAAGACTAAAAGGCAGGAAATTATTGATAATGGATTCGGAATATAATTTAAGTGTAGGTAGTGTAATAAACTAAATAATATTAAGTTGCCAAAATAAAGACAACTGATTGGTGATGATGTGGCTCAGGCAAGATTTTTTAAATTCTGAATTGTGTGGTCTCTGTGAATACTAATGTGTAATGTACGAATTTTGTCCACACGGAAGTCTGTCTCTGGTTAAAGAAAATATAAAATAAAAGGCATTAATTATTTGTTTCGAATGTTATAATTCATTCAACATGTAAATCTTACACATACGTACTTACGGTGTCCGGAATACTTTGAAGTAATCCGAATAATCCACCATTTGCTGCCTACGATGTGGACGGCACCAAGCATTCATTCAAGACGGCACTCAGCAAAAATCTCACGAGAAAATTTCTCATGTCTTATTGGTGTATCAACGTGACCGAAAGCGTGTCAGCACAGTAAGCCACATTCAACCAAGTCTTGAACATGAAATACCTTCTATGCTTTGAAAAAATAGTATGTAAAATTAGCCAGTAAAATCGAAATACCAGGCCTGGAATGGTCGGAAAACTTGAAAACTTCAATTAGGCAACAGCTCTACAGACATGACCGACTAATCTGGTCTGTTCTCGCCCCGTAACATCTCTCATCTCATTTGGGATATGTTCTCATCAAAGCTTATCTACAACACGTCTCGAATGAAGGTGAAGATGATAAGGGTTTTTATTCCCTTTAATGGGCAGTTGTTGTGTGCTTTACCTTGAACTCCATGAATGATGGTCGGGTAATCACGAAAGGTGAATGAAACGGGATGATCGTGCCTTACTTGGTCCTCGAGCCCGGTTTGTCGAACTAGGCCGCTGCTCCAAGCCCGTGCGCCACCGCGCCCGACGCCTTCCAGCGCGCTGGGCATTTCCAGTGCACGGGGCGTGTGGGCCGAACGTTCCTCCTATTCCTGCGCCCACATTCCTCGCGCTGCGGTGTTGTCTCGCGGGGTGGACCCGGCCTCCTGGGCACTGCCGAGGAGCTGCTTGTGGCCCAGCGGCACTCCGAAGCCACGTGCGGCGGCGGCGGCGGCAGCGGCGGTTGTTGCCCCCGGGCGACGGGACGCAGCGCGGAGCTGCACGGAGCCGAGCGCCCACCGCGCCGCCGCCAGACAGGTTGTGAGCGGCCTTGACCCAGAGAAATGGCGGTGCCAAAGTTTGTTGGTCTCTGAGGCGTGACCCACTTCCCGCGCGCCTGATCGGCACTGCGCTGCCCGCTTCCCACCCTCTCCCCTCCCGCAGCCCCCCGTGCGACCACCGCAGGACCTGAGGCCGCGGAGGCGCCGCTGAAATATTGGCTCTTCGCTACCCGACGACAGCGTATTTCATCTAAATGAAACGCCTGAATCCGAAACATGCGAAATCGTCCGATTATTGTCATACTTCCTGAGCTAATTTTTGAAATATTTGCGAGAAGCATACTCCGGACCATTTATGTGTTGCAGACGGTCTTGGTTTTGTAGATAGCAGTACCTCCGCAACTGATTTCGGACGACAGAACCAAACGCAACAGATCCGACAGCCGATGTTATCGGACGCAGTCGGGAGAGGGAAGAGGTCGTTCGGGCTCACTATGACCATTTCTGTTTACCAGCACGCGTTCGAACGAATCCAACACTTCGAATGAAATCGGCCGACCGTAAGTAATTAGAAATAAAAGTAGATCTATGGGATGGTTGTCAAATGTTCGATAGTACAGAGTAGTATATTGTATTATGATAAATTGTGAAGAAAATATTTAATGCGTTTTTATATTTTTCCTTCCTTGTATGTACTGCGTTGTTGGATAATTTTTTCATGTCGTGTCCTTGCAAGGTACTCCGTGTACTTTTTCGTATTAAATTTGGAGTCAGGGACGCGACATCAGCCTGAGCGATCGCGGAATATCCATGGTGCAGAAAATCCTCTCAACGGTTTACGCGATAATGTCCGCGGGAGGACAGACAGACAGACAGAGAGAGGCGTTTTTGGAATTAACTTTATATTAAGAATACGTGTACCAAAAATTAAAAATAAATAATGTACTCACAGAATCGTGTTACTTCGAAGCACTTTCAGACTTGTAACGAGCCTTGTGAACTCTAGCCTGAATTCTCCCCCGCCTCTCCCGCTGCATACTAGTTCTGAAAGTTCCGAAATCACATATGGGAAAAGTATTTAAAAATATGATTGCAAAATATCACTCTCTGTTTTCGAGTGGTTATTAGGAAAAAAAGTCAGTACATAAGGAAACAGAATTATTGGAACTATAAATACGGGGTGGTACCGTAATTGTTCCATAAATGGGAAGACGGAGAGTTACCATGGTGTGTGAGTGTGCACTGTATCGATTTAAAACAGTGAAGATCAATAAATCTTATCAGTAGGGAGGAAATTTTGAATGAAAAATAGAAAATTTAAAAATAGAGATTCGGTGAAAATTCCTATTTAAGGTTTAACGGTTGCTTGGAAAGACACCCTCCTCGTCAGCCCCCCTTTTTGTCTCTGCGTAAGAATGCAGTTAAAAATAAGTGGTAGGGTTGCAGCACTCCTTCCACTCTCTCTGCCTTCTCTGCTTTGCCTCCTGCTCGTCGTGGGCATGTCTGCTCACCCCTTCTTTCTCTCTGTCATCTCTCCTCCCTTTGTCGTCCACCCACTGACCTCTGACCCCGCCGCCGCTGCTGGCTCCCGATTGAACTCAAGAAGAGAGCACAATCAATTCTTTGAATTACTCAAGGGATTTCTATTGTTCCGAATGCTTTTCTCTATTATTTGATTCGGTGTATTGACCTCCACGACCCGCGAGGGCGTTGACCGCACATACATCATACTTAATTCAACGCGAGCGAGTGATGTGAATGCCGATGTCCGAAGGGCCACCCGGCCAACGCCCCACTCTGTCTCTTCATCTCTGCAGAGGCGCGTTGCGAAGTATGTTATTTTACTCGAAATGTCGATGCTCTTTGATTCTGTACTGGGGATGGCAACTGAGAGTCGATGATTGCGTTGCATTGTTTGCAAAACCACAGTGTTGGTTTAGAAAAATAATCATTTCAGTTAAAAATAAGCGTACACTGTTACTTTGATGTTAACGCAATGAATGTACTATGTGAAATATAATAAATAATAAATCTTAGAATAGTAAAACGCGTGTTTAATTACATAAAAACATTAATTACATTAATTACATAAAAACATTACATATAAAATCCATTTAAAAAATGTCTGACGTCTTTGAATTTTTGGAGGTATAATCCTCTTCGTTTATATAAATTGTGTATCTATGCTATTCGATATCGGGAAATCGATACTTGAATTGAATTAGTTACGAGAAATAGATACCTTCGTTTGCAGTAGTTGGTATCGATACGAAACATCGCATCTAGTGTTAGAACGGCTGTCTAAATGCACACTCGTATCTTCGCCGCCTGCGGAGCCGCAGCGCCCGCCCGTCTGGGTCGCAAGTACGCTGTGGACGGTCTCCTCGCTCTACTCCATCGACTGCGCTGCCTTCCTCCTTTGTCCCTGCCCTCATCGTTCCCATCCTCGTGCTCCTCTCTGCTACCGGACGACAGTGGTGGCCGCGGCGGCGTCGGCAGGCGCACGTGCGTGTGGTCAGGAACGCCCGCCGCCTTCGACTTAGCGCGCCTTCCCACGGCGCGGCCGCGGCGCGCTTCCTTCAAGGAGCAGAGCCCTTCCGACGCAGCCACCGCCGGAGCCACGGACGCACCGCCGCCCGCCGTGGAAGGGGGTGGGGGTCTGGAGGGGTAGGTTTCGCCGAACCTCCGGCGACGACGGACAAAGGGACCGGAGCAGGTAGAACGCTGCGGCCGCGGCGCAGTGGAAGGCTCCCATTTAAGTGTTCTGCTAGCGGTGGCGCGTGGCCCCTCCTCCGCTTCGCGTAGCTGGGGTTCGGCGTCGGCTGCCGCAGCAGCCGCCACCCGCTGCACGTGGGAAGGCCTCCATTCAAACCAATGCTCTGCTGCGCGGCGCGCTGCGGTCGCGCCGTGGGAAGGGGCCCTTAGTTCGATTCAGTGTTCAGAAGCAAAGCGAGCAGTGGCATCCTCAGCATTTGCCCTGGGACGCGAGAACGCGCCCTATACTTGGATTTATTTAGAGTTGCCCCAGACGGAAATCAGCTGTGAGGGTGACATCCAATCGGAAGGTTCAACCTCACCATAGTAACGTCATTGTAGTGACGTGTGAACTCCCGATTGAATAACTCCGTAACAGCTGAATTACGCTGTAAATAAACCCAAGTCTAATGAGTCGTGGGAATAATTGTCAGGAAACTTGTATACTACACTTATTGCAGATTTCTTTTGTTTTATTTTTTCTTTAAATTGAAGCGAAGATAAATATTCCTTACTAGTAGAGTACCTGCAAAAATAAAATATATGTTGCTTCGCTTGATTGAAAGCATTGGTACTCAAAGTTTTTAAGGATTGCATCCCCCTCACATTTTTAAAATTTTTCAATACTGGTAGTTTTCGCGCAATTTTGATTGGAATCCTTTCTAAAATATCTAGTGGATATTCTGTCAGAAGAAGCACCTATTATTTTCTTTAAACGTTAATGAGCATATACCTAAATGCACATATTTCTCTCGCACAAGGTGTATTTTCATTAAAACGATATTTTTTTCTGATCTCGTTCCCATCATTTAATGAATAGTGTTTTCCTAGAGATGGCTGAAGTATTTGGGAGACACAATATTACAATATTACATAGGTAACCATTACAAATAAGATGTATTTCCTGTTTTCATCATCAGGGACATCCTACGAGGATGTTAACCCGATCGTGTTTCTTATGTTTTAAAAGTCACAATTTTTAGTGTAAACAAATTGTTCAAAGATTTGTAGTTAAATTGTGCATTTTGTGGTGTATGTTGCTTCCTTGAATATTGCATATGAAGGTCATTTCGATTAGGCGCGAGATAAAAGCGAAACAAACAATGCTATTTTTTAACATTTTCTTTCTGAAGCCGACGTTTTTCGAAGTGGGAAACCTCATATGTGAAATCAACACCCCATAAAACATATAGAAAGGGTGAGAAAAAAATTCCTCTTATGTGCCCATTTTGAGAACCAGGTTACTGAAGTATCAGTATCAATGTGTAAATGTGATATTAATTGGGGACGGGATCCTGAGTTGAGAACTCCGGAATAAATGAAAAACTGCGTGAAGGTAGCTCTGCACACCCAGTCCACGAATGCATATTCGGTGAACCCAATGGCCACGCGATTCCGAGAAAAATGCGTCAAAAATTCGCGCCTGAACGGGTGAATGTTTTGTTCAAAATGCGATGTCCTAAAATTCTGCCAGTTTGCCCAGTTTGGTGAATAAATCGTAAGTAGTAGATTACATTAAAAAATTATTTTTACCCTCAGCCAGAAATGTGCGATTACATTCTTTCTTGCATCGTACATGTCAAGTATGCGTGTGTGCGTATTGTTTCTTTCGCTAGAGCATTACAAATGGCGTCATAAGTGAAGAACCGTTGAAATATCGTAATTGGAGATCTAGGAAAGCTCTTGTATGGAAGTATTCAACGTGGACGGGGGCTGCTCGTTTCTTCCCTGCTGCTCATGCGTGATTCCCAGTATTCGGAGAATTAATTTGCTATGTTTAATGAAAACGGCGTTCTCGACAGGTGTTGCATTCCCCCAGACATTTCTGCGGGAAGCCAGGCATTGCGTCCTCCGCTGGGCCTGCGGCGGTG
>BOPP01000214.1:859804-879802 GCA_017312745.1 Gryllus bimaculatus
GCCCCCCCCGCCGCCGCCGCCGCCGCCGCCTCGCTTAACAGCGCGCCTCAATTAGCGACGCTCAAACACGCAGCCGCCTAAACTCGCTTTCCTCGAGTGGCGTAGTGGCGGTGGCGCCAACCGTCAGACATCGAGCGGAGGAAGAATGGCAGCAATATATCGTTTTAACTAATATCGGTGTTTTATTTCAATATAACGGCACATCGTCGTAGATTTGCTTCGATGTGCTGCAATAATCGAATCAAGTTGCCGGTTTTTCATTATCGTAGATGTCAATTAGAGCAGTTCAAAGCCCGATTTGCCATTAGTATTAATACTTAGAACAGTCAATATTTTGAGTGCCCAATGGTTGTCTATTTACATATTCCGGTTTTCAACCAGGTGATTTCAACATCAGACTCGTCGTGTCTGGTTATGTCGTGTGGCAATAATTTTGTATTTGTTATCAGCCATCTCCAGCAGGTTAGCGACCTCAACTGGCTATATGTTAAACGCCCTACGTTTCTTTAGACTCTTTGTTCTAATCTAGTATAGTTGGATTCAGAAAGTAGAACGTATCGATTACATCAGTCCAATGCTTTCTTCTGTATTTTTAAAGAATGTTCACTCATACTTTTGAAATTGGTTTAAATTTAATATTGTTGTCGCTAGCTACAAATACAAAACTCTCCTCATAGTTTATTATAAATGTTAACGAGTATCTTGTAAATACTCTTGCAAACCATGATCACAAAAATATTAAGGTGGAAACCTCAGTGACTGCGTGGTTGTGTAATATCGATTAATGAATACTCCCCTTTTTCTGTGGATAATGTAGCAGGGGAATATTGTTTATTTCCTGACATTGTTATCGCAGTATATATTGGGAAGCCATAGTACATTTTAAATTGATCATTTTTTCTAACGGTTTGGCTTGGCATTCATAATAAGGGCTGATTATCTCTTCCGCTAGAAGCCGATGTTTCGCTGCCAGTTCGTGGTATATAACATTTGCTGTAAGGTTGCACCATTTGCAGATTATGTATAGTGGCCAGATTGGTGCACTCAGTGATAGTGTTTTTGATGACATGCTCAACATTCACCATTAAAATCGAGTATTTCTGTATATTATAATTACAATTATTCGTATTATTTTCGTTATGGCCAGCTACGGATCGCATTATTTCAACTTTATCGTTGGACTCTATCAGCCACCCAGTAGATGCTACGTTCTCCCTGTTTTTGCTTCCTTGCCTCAGCTCACATGTTGTCCGTTTTAAATATTTGCACTGCTTGGGAACTGGTGTACTTTTATTTTCACCTTAGAGTAATGTATGTAAATATTGTCTCCTATAACCCTAGATTTTTGCAAGGCTTTTTGTACCTCAGTAAATCTTGTTTCTTTTGTGCCTGTTCTCGTAGAAGGTAAATAAGTAACATGTTTGTTATTTTCCTTTGTTCATTCCCGCCAAAGATTATAAGCGCAATTTTCTTTCTCTTTATTCCATCAGTTGTTCCTTTAAGTGTTGCTGAATCAACTTTCCTTCATCACATCAACACATACTATTTTTGTTTGTTGTAACGAAGTAGCATTTTGATGAATTATTATTCTTTAATATCGTGAAAAAGTCCCACGCCCAATCACACAACAAAACGAAGTACCTAAAAGAAGTGCAATAGAAACAATTCGGAATAAGGAAGAGAGGTTCGGGGATGATGTGACTTGGAATTCAACAAAAGAACCGCTGAATCGCAAGAACACTTCCCGCTCCAACCGGGACAAAGACACCCGGCTTAACGGGACTCTGCGAGAGCGAAACGGAAGATTTCTAATGAACTGGCATTGCAGAATGGCTATTGCAATTTTAAACACTATGCGAAACCTTGAGAAATAATCCGATACGTCATTGTTACATCGGGAAATATTCGTAGGTATTATCGGGAACAAACACACATACACACATGTGTCTCATTAATTAGAGTCCCTTACCAACCGGGTCACAGTTTCACCTGCTCGGATTTGTGCGTGTCGTGATTAACCATGCTTCAAAGCACCGACAGGCGCCCGAACTACCCGAATTTACCGCGTTTATACTTTAATAGAACCTTCTCTTTCACAGAATTAGAAATAACAGATACAGAAAATCAGGAGCCGACAGGTTTCGTGCATGCTATTCCTACGTGTTGAATTATGGCCACAGAATCCCTAAACGAGTTTAGGCTCCGACTAAAGAGTAGCTTTTTTTTAAAAAAAAATAATTTTAATTTCTCCTTAGCAGTATTTCTTGCCAAGCGGTAGTTTCTTTTCATTTGAAGGCAGTACCGATACGCTCCGCATAGGCGAGATACGTATTACCTGGCTGGAGTGAATTGTAGAACGAACTTAGAGCTGCCTTAAACCAATCTTTACACAAAATGACACATTCGAGTGCCTAATGTTTCAATTACATTTGTATTGGAGTTTTGTTTTTAATTATTGTTGTCCATTCCCATACCTATTCAATCATCTCTTCGCACGTATTACACAGAATTGTCATACGTTTGTTTCTATTTCACAATATGTACATTCGAAAATACGTGACGTGCGTTTCCACCTTCTCGCCGAGGCATCGCGCGAACTGGGAGGCGGCGCGTGGTTTATGTCTCGGGCGCGGCAGCAGCGTCGCAGGGCGCAGCCGGAGTTAGGAATCGCAAGTCCTAACATTTCTCAAGCTCTTCCTCTGAAGCCTGGAGCGGATACGACCCGCCCCCGCCGCCCCCGCAAGGGACTATCAAGTACTCGGTGGCATTCGTGAAGCCTTGGTCTTCCGAAAGCAACCGCAGCGGCGTCGGGACGCAACGAGTAGGGATGTTGCAGTGCTCCCAAGTATCGACGAAGTTGAGCGCAGCGCAGCCGTGGCCGCGGGCTCTGCAGCGACTCGGATCAGGAGGTGCAAGGGGTCTGGTGCCGACGACGGCGAATATTCGTCACTAGCTAGAGAACTGAGTCGAATTCAGACGCTATCTGAGGGGATTTCTAGAGCGGGCTGCTCTGTTTGATTGTTTTCTGTTTTTTCTCCGATCCATATCATTCGTATCCTAATAATCGGGCTGCGCGCGATTGATACTTCCTCTTCCTTGATCCATGTTCTCCCCTTACTCACACCCGTGAATTCACTACTCTTCCACGCATGTCATCTCCCCGTGGGGGAGATTCCTGGGAACCGACGGTGTAGATCGGCGCCGGATGTGACCACCAAGCGGCGCAGGAACACCGCCACCTGCTCATTCACTACACTCAATTCGTACAAGTTGTGCCTGGAATCAATCACGCTCCCAAGTATACAACCAGAATCTAGTCAAACATTATTGCTACTTCTAATTCTGGAATTAAAAGTCAAGTCAGGATGTCGGTATTATATTAGTGATCGTCGCGAAATTTGCATTTTTTCTTTAAAAGTAATTTGGTTATTTCATTGATTACTTTTAAATTGAAACCATCCGGTCGTAAAATGTTCACTTGCTCACAAATTTTATGTGGGGAGAAAAAGCTATCTAAAATCTAGGGATAGAAGGGTAGTTGAACACGGGTTCATGATAAAGCGTGTTCCCCTTTTAGTCAGGGGCTCATTACGCTGCAACTGGAATTACAGGTATTTAAAGAAATCAGATGATTTGGGTGTGGTACTGTAAACCTAAGTTACAATACTAAAACATCTAGAATCGGAGGGGATATGTCATGTCCGTAGTTTAGCAACATTTCAATCAACAAACACGATATAAATACAAGGCCGTCATTGCTTGCGGGGGTTAGAAAAAGATGATCAGGCGTGTTGCCGAAAATAAAACTTTTCTGCCAAAAGTAATACAACGGGTGCATCGGACATTACCTGTAAAATTACGAACCGCGGAACAGCCAGTGGATTTATTAAAACATTTCGAAAGCACGAATGGTATTTATTAGAGTTCATCTATGAGAAAAATAAAACATAATTCATAAATATTATTTGATATAATGAATACTTTGTTTAGTATCGTTAATATTTTGTATTAACGTACAGAACATGTCATAGTGCTGGTGCTGGCGAAATAGCGAAAAAAAAAGGAAGTAAAATATTGCAACAAACGACATAAGTAGTGTAATTCCTCTTTGATTGAAACAGAGGGAGCTCTTTAAACATATTTGTTCGTATTTATCAGTGGCATGGTGTATAAACCAAATGAATGTGTAAATTGTTGGTGTTTTAAAGCAAATCACGGGAAAGTGGCGTGACATTCAGTTTTATTTATAATAAAATAAATACGAGCACGACATATTTCTCGGAATCATTATTTTATTGCTCGTAGTTCAACTGCACAAAACATGGCATGCGGTTTGGAGGTTTGCCGAGAGGGTTATAGCGTGCGCTGCTTTTTGCAAATCAGTCCCTTTGTGCATGTGACATTCGCCGTCGTTTGGGGCTGTTTATTTCCTACATTTAGTGTGTGTTGTGTCGTACACACCAACCAGTGTTTGGATATTGAAGTTTGTATCTAGAAAGGGGCCGAGAAACACTCCCATATGTGAGATAGCAGGCGATGATAATGAATGTGGCAGAATTGAAAGTATCACACTCTTTGAATTTGAATTTTCTTTGCGTGATACCCTTGACATTTTTAGCCTCTGCTCATTACCGAATAGTTGGTAGAAAATTGTATTCGCATTGACCAGTAGTACCATCGTAGGGCCAACTGTGCAGCGCGCGAGTGCTTTCGAACCCCTTTGTTTGTTGAGTCGCCGAGTGGGATGGCTTTGCTCTCCGTGGGCACGCTGGGACGGGGGACGGGCAGCGCTGGGCGGCGCGCCTCTCCGCCTCCATAAGCGGCGGCTTTATCGCGCGCGCGCTGGACACGAGGACGCTGTGGCCGACAAATATATCTCGCCGCTGGGGCGTCTTTCCGGAGTCGACGTAAGTGTTGGGAGCCACTCGCGGAGCTACTTCTTTTCGACAAACAAACCGCCACCGCCGCCGCCCTGTGCTCGAGCTATCGCTGGAGGCCCCTGCCCCACATATCCCGTTTCGCCACCCCGCCTGCCACGCCAATCTTACCGCCCTGCTGCCGTAGCTTTTCCGTCGCTCATCTGTTTCCGACTCTCCCGCCCCCGCTCCCCGCCCACCCCGCCGCGGCGCCCCTTTCGTCGTTCCGCCGCCATCACACCCCTCGCGTCGTCGCTCAGCCACCCGTCGCGCAGCCCCGTCGTTTTGTCGTCGCGTGCCCCGCCGCCACCCGCCGATCCCCAAGGCGAGGGTGCGGCCGTCGTCGCCCCTCCCTCCCTCCCCTCCTCGCGCCGCTGCGTGCGTGGGCGGACGCTGCTGTCTCCGGATCCCTCGCCAGGGGGCGGCGGCTGGCGGTGCCTTCCGGTGCCCCACCTCCCCGGACATGGGGACGGCTCTGACCCAGGCGTGTGGCCGTCGCTGGGCTAGGGGCGATCTGTGGATAGAGCGGAGAAAAAGGCGCAATTCGTGAGTACGCGTACAGAAACTAGTCCCTCAACATCCGAGAATTCACTCTTCGCGAGTATTGAACATTCGCTTTTAGAGAAGTGCTACCGGTTTTATTCTCGCCTTCTATATTCGCGAGGGGGTCGTTCAATGGCCTTCATTTTTTTCAAGGCTCTTCATTTTTTCTGGAAAGCGAGCAGATTTCATTTCCAACAGCGACATTGGGGTACTCAAATCGGCTTCAGAGATCAAAGGCATTCACATTCTACAAAAATATTAGGTTGTAATTTCAATTCAGAATAACAATCATGAAGTAATTTAATAATTTTACAAAACTATCGCAGTCCCAATGCTAACTTATGGATGCGAAAACTGGACAGTCAATACGTCAGACAGAAGAAAGATCGAAGCGGCAGAAATGAGATTCCTGAGACCATTAGCAGGATATACACTACTAGATCATAAGAGAAATGAAGACATCAGAGGTGAACTACAGATCTCCAGCATACTGGAGAAGATCGACTCAACGAGGAAGAATTGGTTCGAACACCTAACCAGAATGCCACAAGAACGGCTTCCCAAGACTATCCTCGAATACAAACCAAAGGGGAAACGATCCAGAGGCAGACCCCACAAGAGATGGAAAGAGACTCTTGAGAGCGGAACGGACCACTAGGCCCAAACCTTGTTGCTGATGATGATGATGATGATGAAGTAATTCAATTGATTTGCGTCAAATTGACCTGAAGAGGCGAGAGCATTGAGAACATACGGGACGACGTTCGGGATCTTTGCAACTCCCCGTGACAATGACCTAAAGAGGTGCTTGGGGAAATAATATACGAAGAAAACCTCCTCGTTAATAGTGGTGAAGTAACGGAAGAAACTGTCCCCGAGCAACTTCAATGCGAAGACTGTGTGACATTCTAAAACTTCAACCGGTACTGGTGGAAAGAGCGTTCGAATGCGCTTCGAACATTGCCATTTGCAATGTAATTTGCAACTTTGCAATTTAGGAGATAATATAAAGTACCAACTCTTCCGTATTTGAAGATGTTTAATATAATAAGGAAGTCGGTAAAAGAAACAAAATAGCCAAATACTAATTCTTGTTCCTTTCAACATTGAAATAACTTTCGAATTTGTTTTATTTTTGTATTTTAATATATTGATTGTGAATTCTGTTTGCTGTAGTCCCAACGTGCTCAATACTACTGCTATTGTCAGTTTTTTTCTCTTTTTAAAGCCCTTTCGGGTATCCAGAAACCCAATGAATCCAGTGATTTCAATGAAGCCGCTATTTTACTCTCTTGACAGATGGCAAATTTGGCACTGCTTGGAGCAGTCGAAAATTCATCCGTGCTGTTAGATTACGTTGTAATGTATGACTATCATGTTTAGACTTGTGGCTCGTGCTCATATCGATTCAGGATGGCAAAGAGGACGTTTCGCCTGTAGCGCCATCGCTCCCGCCTCTGGCAACGTCGCCACCTCCGCCACCACCAGCACCACTTTTACAACTACCCGTGCCATCTCCACAAAAATAGAATCTCCGCTGCCGCCACGAGGGCAGCTGCGTGGCGGAACACCCCCGTATCTGCCCCTTCCGTCCCTGGAGAGAGAGCTGCGGGAGCGAGCCGGCCGGCGCACAGGCGCCTGGAGGCCTGGCGGGCGGGCGCCTGTGTATTTTAGTCTCCTCGCCGAGATAAGCCTCCCCCGCCGCCGCCGCCGCCGCCGCGCGCGTGCCCCTTTCGTCCCAAGGGCTGGAGCGGCGAGGGCGGAGCGCCGCGGGGGTGGCCGGGGCATCTGGTGCGGCTCCAGGGCTGGGTGGCAATCTCTCTCCTGCTTCCTGGAAGTCCTCGTGTTTCTGGAAGCGAAGAAGAGGGTGGGGTGGGGTACATCGCCGGGCGGGCCCCCAGCCCTTGGGGGCCGAGCGGAGAGGCCGTTGCTTGCGCTGGCTAGGGAGTGCCGCTTTGGAATTAGTTGTGTATCCGACACTTCTTTTGATATATCTTTTGATGACCGTTTGTTGGCTTGCTGGACGCAAAAGTACGATTCTGGTGCCTGTGTGTTGTAGCGAGTTTTCTTGAGACATTAAAAGCACTATTTTGTATGATATTAATTATCGCCAACGAAACAGTTAAAATTATATGTGACGCATGGGGGACTACAATCTAGACACGTTTCCTTTAACCCCAAAGTCGCTACACTCTCTTTCACTTCTTCAAAACATTTAGTTCCCAAGTATTCTGTATTACTGATTTCCATTGCGCGCAGAATTTGAAAGGGAACTTTGCAACCTCCGAACATGTGAGTTACCATGATTTCAGTTGATAGCCAGGAACTCTGGGGGTAAATCTAAAGACACCACTTTTTACTAATTTCAAATGCCCGTAGAGTTTGAAACAAAACGATGCAGAGTCCGTCCTTTTGAGTGGTGTTTCTGCGTTTGTTTGACACCCAGAAAGTTGAAAACAGAAACATACAGATGTCTCGGGAACAGAAAAATAGGAAAATAATGAGACAGGCAAATCGATTTTGACTGAAAAATAAAATATTTGTTTTTATTAATCCAATATTTCGCTTACCTAATGTTCAAAATTATAATATCAATATCTTGCGTCACTACTTACAACACAGCTGAGGTCATGCGACGTCAAAGAAAGAAGCTTAATTTTCATTTTCAGAAGAGCCAATGGTTGCTGCTCGTGGACTTCATTTCGTCAGCTGCATTTTTGCTGTCGCAGGCCACTTGTATAAACTCTTTGTAGCAGCAGACGACCGGCAGATTTGAGTGGGCTTCTTAATCCGTCCTTTAGTGTTAAATCAAATGTGCTCGTTTATATTTGTATGTAGATACGTTCTACATACAATTCTTTATCTATTTAATAACACCGCGTTCCTTGTGCTAAGGTGAACTCCGAAATGTACGATAACTCGAATTGTTCCTCTTCCCCACAGACACCCATACGATTTCCTCCAAAGCTTCATTTTACGGACTTACGTGTTACTGACCTTTGTTAACTTGAGTAGCTAACTTAAAAACAAAAACATCGATTTTTTTGAATCATCACCAATCGTTAACTCATTTCACACGTGTTGAAACACCCTCAGCCCCACATCAGCCGTCCCCTCGACGTGCATTGCTCGTGTGTCTGTCTTCCTTTTGTCTCTCCACACTTCTACTCATGTTCCATCTACTCATTGCAAACACTTTCACTGTTTGCTGCTCTACTATAAAATGCAAAGTTTTGGTGGAGTACGTCTCGCTATTAGTTTGAGTTTCCGCTTCATCTAACAACTATATCATAACTGCACAATCTCATCCAGAGCACAATCAGTTGGTTCATCCTTATTGTCGTTCGCCTCATCAGAAACCCTAACTGGTGAGCATGAAGACATGATGACAAAGAAGGACGACCGGTTAAACATTATGAACTTGCTTCAGTGTTTTCAATGACCTCGATCTTTAAAAAAAAAATTTTTGGCTTTTTTATACCGTTAAAAATATTTCGGCTAATGTAATTTCTTGATTTGGCTGGAATATTTACATTCTATAAACATGTCTATCTTTATTTCATATTTTTCTCACTATACATTGGAGTGATTTTAATGCTCGATATGAAAGAATTCCCATATTAAGTTCTTCAAGAATTTGCTGTCGACTTTCGTGTTTAATGTAATGTTAAGAAATAAATTTCATTAAAATTTTCGAAGATTACTTTTGGATGATTCAAAACCAAGCTTTTATGGAATTCGGGGGAAATCTGAGATCTAAGAGGCGGAAACCATTTCTGAATTTCTTATTCAAGGAAGACAGCTGGAACTATATGCGAGATGGTCGATGAACAGATTAAGTACCTTAATTGTTATATTTACGACAGTGGTCATAAAACCTGTTGTAGCTTTGCAGACAGGATGTCGAAGCATGAAGATATAGCTTTCAGAGAGAGAGACAGAGAGTAACAGCATTCAAGTGTTTCGGGAAGTGGAAGGGATTTTTTATGTAGCTATAAAGTCTTTTCGTTTTGCTTTTTTGTCATTTTTAGGAGGAATAAGAAGGCAGCTACATGTATGAAGTCGAGCTACACCGTACTGATTACTTCAATATCATACATTTAATTAGTTATTTCTCTAGAAGCGTATTTGTTGATTAATTTGAATGTGGGTGCCTCTCCCTGTTCATCTTGTTGGGACTGTTGGTTTGTCACTATTGTTATTCCGTTCGTTTGTCAGGCTCTCTTTTCATTTCTTTGTAGCTCGTGTACCCAAGTACACATTGAAGTTCTTCTATAATATTTCTAGTTTCCTCTCTTTGAGGAATTGGACCTAAACAAGTGGTTCTTTCCCGAATATATCTGTGAATCAGTACATACGGTAGGGAGGCATGTCCCCCAACATTTGTGGAATTTTAAGCAATTTATTCAAAACAATCTCGCACTCTGATCACATCACGTTGCAAAGATGTATTTGCACATATGTTAAAAATAACAAGCTTAGATTTGCTATTTCAAGAATATTTTGGAGATCACAATGAAATTGGATCCGCGCCTGTGAGAAAACAACCACCACACCTAAATGCTCAAGATATAATGTGTGTGTTCAATGTTGTTGTTTTATTTTCGTGCAAAAGAAGCGGCGATTTCACTTTTTTTTGGGGGGGGGGAAGGGTCGCGTATTGGCGGACATACACCTGCACTTACACCTGCTCAGTAACATTTATCCCGTGGCAAGTGTATGTGACGCCTATTGGGGGGATCAACATTATGCTGAATCCAATTTTTATCCCCCAGGGTTGCTAGGCCTGGGTGATGGAAGAAGGAATGGTGACGATAATGAAGGATAAATGAAGGACTCGAATGCGAAACTTCGAATATCCGCAGAAACCAGATTTAAAATAATCTTCAACAAAAGTATATGTATTTGAATGTGATGTGTAATCTAACACTTCTGTAACCACATTTCGAATTCTCTCCCTATGAATGCCCTTAGTTCTTACCGTCGGGAGATAGTGTCGCGTAGTGTGATTGGGAGACCTGCAGCTAGCCACCTGTCTTGGCGTTGTATTAGAGATATGTGCGTAAAGGCGGCAAGTCACTCCGAGTATTCTTAGTTTAGTACGGGGGAGGGAGTAGTGCAGCCTTAGTCCAAAACCTTCGGGTTGCACTGACACGCAGCCACGTTGGCGTCCGAATTCTCCGGACCGATACGTTCCTCAAGGGACGACTCATTTTAGCGCCTTCGGGTAGGGTCGTCCCTTCAGCTGAGAGCTTGGAGCATATCAGGTTGCTACCGGAGCCGAATTACGCACCGCTCACAATGTACCGGGATGAATCCCTACATAACCCGCAGTTTCGAGTCTTGCCTCGTCGAAGCCAAAGGCCCATCTGTAGACCACCCGGGCTTTTCCATCCGAGTTTTCGGAGCTCTTTACCCACTAAGCTCACCGTAGCCCTAACGACGAGAGTTTCCTCAGACAACTGTGGACTTATCTAGGCAGGTCATTATACTGATGATTCGGGGGCATCAACTAGTTAGGTTATTAGTCCTTTAGGTGTAGTGCGTGTTATATTCTTGCAGTTTGCAGGGTTTTATCCCCGCAGAACGAGAGATCCGGCGCCGACCTACTCGTCGGCTTGCGAGGTTGAATTGAATAGTGAATTGAATTTGCCTTATTTTACATGGCGAGACTCGCGCCATCAGGCCCGCTCTTCCGTCTGACCACGCAAATTTCGCTACGCTCCTTTCACCAACTAGGAGAGAAAGGAGGTATTTCTTGGGCGAGAAAGAGGCGATTTGAATTTAGCTCAGAGGCGTCATTTAGGCTTGAGGATCTTTTACATGCAAGTAAATCTACGAACATGGGATAGCCGGCTTTACTTCCCCTCCGAAGGAAGGCGTACGAAGGATTTTTTCGCCCTTGAAAACCCACGGCTTCGATCGGGTTTGAACCCGCCAATTTGGGTACAACAGTCCAGTACGCTAACCGTTACACCACCGCCGCCGGTTCCTCCGCCAGCGAAACATCGCCACAACTGGGACCAGTTGTAAGCTCTCCATTGGTCTCTTGGCATGTGTAGTAGTGTAAGGCATGTAAGTGTAGGCATTAGTAAATATGTATGGGGAGAGAAAGGGGCGTGTATTAGCAAGGAAGGTTCGCGCGCAGTCCATGATCTGTTTGTTAAAATACTGCTCCGGCATTTGCCTGGTACTGAGTGATGAAACCTTGGTCTACTGATCAGAGCAATCGGCCTCTAGAATTCTCTCCCAGTCAGTAACTGAATTCGACCCAGTTATGTGCCTAACGTCAAACATCCGCGTCTGTCGGGACGCGAACTTTGGGACCTTCCGGACCGCGGCACTGCTGTGGCGACGACTTAGGCCCTGAGCCACCTCTGCCGGCCTGAGTGGGCAGGCGGCGTTCGTGCCAGGCGGCGCCGCGCCTTCAATTTGCGCCCTCTGCGGTGCCCGGGCATGGCTGCACCGCGCGCGAGGCGCTGCTCGTATTAGCGCGCAGGGGCCAACAACGACGCGCGGGTCACCGCCCTTTTTTGTCTTTCCTCTTGCAAGTGGCTCTCGCGAGGTGGTCAATTCTTGGCCTAGAGGAGTACATGCGTCACACTCTTTGCCTTGGGCGGCAAAAAGGGGGCAAGTACTTCACTAAAATAACGTATGGAAGTAGCCGGCGCTTTGGTACTCAACCGTAGCAATCTAAAATTCACCATCATGTGATTTTTTATTATTATTATTATTATTATTATTATTATTATTATTATTATTATTATTATTATTATTATTTTCTTTCTTGCGTTTGCGTTCGCAACGGCCTCTGCCGGTCTGCTCGCGCTCGCCAACCGCGTGTGCTGTGAACCCCATCTCGTCTCGCCTCTCGGTCCTCCTCGCCCCGTATCTCCAGGTCGCCTCTTACCCCACCTCTCCCCGTCTCGCTGTGCTGCTCCTCGCTGTGCTCCCCGTTTTCACCCATTTTCGTTGCCTCTCCATGGTTTCCTGCCGTCGTGAATTTGCGACGTATCGTGGTGTTGTTACAGTCCTTAATGTTCAATTCACTATTATTAGTTTCTGTATTTTATGTCACTTCGACGCTAGTGCGAAGAACCCGTCTATTCGTTTCATGGCTCTTGCTCGTCATCCCGTCCAGGAAAGATGGGATTCTATGTTTAGAATCGATTACTTCAACGGTACTCGTTAGTCCTATGTTATAGGAACGTATGAAACAGTACTTCAAATGAAGGCTGGTACCCATACGTTGTTTTCAATAAAACAATTTCAAGTTTTTTTTTTGTTTTTTTTCGATTTATTGTTGAGTCATTTTTATATTCTCAAGAATGTCATGAAACGTCGCAACCAGCGCGGCGCCACCCGCCCTTCACACTTGCCGCCATCTCAGAGTGCTCCGCAAAGCCTCCACAGCCCTCCGCGGAGAAAAGCATCGTTTCTGGCGCGAGGCGCGGCGAGCCGCCCCTCGCGCCCGCCAGCGCGCGGACAACTGCGGTGCCGCGCGTGCTGCCGGCGGCGGCGGGCGGGGGGCGGACGCTGAGGCGGTTTTCTGCCTCAAAACGTTGATTTCTGGCCAACTATCTGAATCTGTTATCGCTAGAAGGTTCGGAGGGAAATAACTTCCCATTTGCACATCTATTCAAAGTAGGCCCGCGGCGGTGGAGGGGGGGGGGGAAGGGAGGAGGGGGAGCGAGAACCTGCGGAGCTTCGGGCGACGGGCCGTGCAAGGATTGACGGCACCCACCTGGGGGCGGCGAGGCGACGGCGGCGGCGGCGCGCGTGGCCGTGGGCACCTGCGAGCGGCTCCGGCTCGGCCGGCGACCGGGTGGCGGGCGGGCGGGGGCGACGGCGAGCAGGGCAGCCCTGCGCGAACAGCGCCGCGTAGGCCGGCCGCTCGCCCGCTTCGCCCGCCTCCCGCGGGCTCTTTTCTTCGCCCGGACGTTTTGCGTCTTCGTCGTCCGACCGTCCTCTCCCATCCTCCACCGTTCCTTTTCGGGTCTTGGACGCCTCGGCACGGTACCTGCGCTCTCGCTGCTTCGCGCTTTGTTCGGCGTGCGGCGCGCCGCGCCGCGCCGCCGGGCTTTCGTGCGAGCGCGTGCGGCTCTCGGTTCTGTTATCTCGGCGTCGCGGACAGCGCCTGCTGCTTTCTCTGCAACGCTCTTCTTTTCCTTTTCGTCTCTCGTCCCTGCCGGCCGCAGTGGCGGAAGAGCGTGGAGCGACTGCCAAGTACGCGCAGGCGAAGGCTGCTTCTGCCTGACACGTGGAAGGCGGGGGTGTTTGTACCGTGTGGTCGAGGCGAGGCTGGCTTCTCATCTCACCCTAGGTCGCATTCAGTCTTGACCTTCATTCATAAATGTATCAGCGTCATTCAACAGTCATGATGACCTTACCATCCTCTATCTAGTGAAAATTAATGTAAATCACTGCTAAAATTTCCTCTGGTAAGAGGGACATTGCAAAATACTCCTCCGGCCTCATCTACTATGCTCAGAAATGATTATGGTATTCATTATGTCTCTCTTGCCTTACTGCGCGTAACTCTTGTGTGTTGAATATTCATACTCTTTCTCACATGGGCGTGCGCAGCATAAATCAAGTGGGGGCAACGGTTCTTTCTGAACCTCCTTATCCATTTTTTTTTTATTTTCGTCTGACATTTTATTGTACAACTATTTTGAGTATAGCTTTGAATTTAATTTTTTGGAGGAAGAGCAATTGCAGGAGGGATCGATTTCAACTTCGGCCGAATTTTCCTTTTTTTGACATTAGTCGACACTTTTAGCTCTAGTTTTCTTCCTGTTGGGATTTTTTACGCATTTTTAGGGGTTTCTGGCAGGGAATCGTTATTAAATTGGTCATGCCTGTTATTAAAGTTCCTTGGTCCCCCTCCCTACCTTGTGCGTACGCCTGTGCTTTTTACAGATTTATTTGAATTAATCTTTATTTTACTTCTGTATTTTCTCATGTCTGTCCGAAAATGGAATATGGATTGATTTGTTGGAATCCTATATATTTACTTCCTAGTTTTCTTATGCGTTAAGAATTTTGGAGCACTCTGTAATACCACAGCTTTGTGTTTCGTTGTATTTGATGGATTAAACATTGCCTGACAATTTACGCTGCGACCGGACGTCAGAGAATCTCCAGGTTCGTCAAAATAACTTCAATTTATGGTTGCGTAACTTCAGTTCAGTCTGTGAAGACTGAAAGTCATTCGGAACTAACTTGGAGTGAATCCGCTTCCCACATACATGGTGCGTTTGGCTCTCAATCCCTCTGGATAGCGGCGTCGAAATCAGATTCTTTCGATCCCGGGGAGATTGGAACTGGGAAATGAGCAGGTGAACAGCGTGGAGCGGCCCGGGGACAGGGCGGCGCCGCGCCGCGCCACGACCTGCAGTAGGCGCCGACAGAGATCCCTGCGATTACATGCCTCCGCCATCTGCTCCATCCCCCACGGCCATCCCCAACCCATCCCGCGTGTACCACCTGTCCCCGGCGCCGGCCCCGGCCCCTGCCCCGCCTAGCCCAGCCTCAGCAAGGCACGCCCGGCAGCTGTACAATCCTCAGCCACGCCGCTCACCGCCCTCCTCCAAAGCGGCCCATAGCGTTCGAATGCGCGGCGGTTTTTCCCGTCTCGGTAAACACGACCATCTGTATCAATAATAATAATAATAATAATAATAATAATAATAATAATAATAATAATAATAATAACAAAGGCAAGCCTACCTGATAGACATAACAGAAAAACCTTCAAGTATGTGGAGACGATCACAAAATATGCTCCGCTGGTTGAAAGTATCAAGTGGCATATAGATTAGGTGAGAATCATCCTCATTGTCATCTGTAGCACCGCAGTCACTCCAAATACTCTGTTTGAAAGTTTAAAGATATGAATATTAATGTGGATATTTATAATACTATACAGAAGACTGTGGTCATCTCAAACTCTGGAGTAGCTCGAAAGTTTGTGGGGGTAGGGAAGACGTGAATTTGTAACAAAAAGACGTTGATAAATATGCTTTGATCATGTATAACCCGATCTATGTTTTCGAACCTTGCTATAAATGTACAAGCGGTTTTATATTATTATTATTATTATTATTATTATTATTATTATTATTATTATTATTATATGTTGTAAAAGGACAACCATAACTCCAAATAAGTGTTTATAGAGTTGTGTCGTGTTGCAACCCATGAACTTCAAGGAAGGAAGGAGAAGGATTGATGTTTAATTCGTTTATATTTGTAGCATACACTGTGGCATACACTGTGGAAGTTATGCAACTAATTGCCTTAAAAGGAATTTCGCTAATATTGTTCGAGCATATTGGCTTACGTCGTGCTCCTAGTTGCCACACACTATTTCAGTCCCGCCTTTGAATTGTATGAAGAAATGCGAAGAAATGCCAGTTTTACTAGCAGAAAGCTTACACCTGTACTACATTAAGACTTAAGTGGAAGAAAACTGTCCATGAAAGAAGTGGGAACCACCCTCAAATCAGAAACATTGATTTAAATAATATCTAAAACCTGTTTCAAAGAATCATTTTTTTCATAATTTTTCGCAGGTACTGAAAATAGGCTGATCATACTGGATGGAATTTGTACGAGAAAATGGCGCATTCTTGATTTTTCGGGAGAGATTTCATCTAGTTTGACTACCGCTCTCCTGGCGTCACGTTTTGGAACTTTCTCTGGTTTGTTTTGCGTGTGGTGCGATTTATTTATTTTGTACAATTTCGAGAGCGTTCTGACGTGTTGAATTGTAATGTGACGTGATCATGTAGTGAGAAATAAATTATGTACTAATATCGTCGTTCCGTGCTCAGTCCTAATATAACCTAACTTAAGATGTTACCGTAGATGCGATGTTCAAATGTTTGATCTTGAGCCCTTTTTGCGTCGTCCGGAGGAAGTATTTTCATCACGATTACGTACAGACCAGAAATGACAGTGTAGAACGCTAGAATCGCTTCCATTAAAACTCAGAGCTTACACTCAGCTCTGAGCAGCAGCTCACCTCATCAGCAAAACTAAGAGCTTTTCAATATGAATTCTAGTACAGGAATTTGCTGCTTATTCTGAATCGGACATTCAAGGAGGAAAGGGAAGGCGTATCTCCAAGTTTTATACCCATTGAAAGAAAACGAAAAATGTCTGCTTGCAAGGTTTGCGTTTGAGCTGAATAGCTATATCAAAGCAGGACGCTCTTGGAAGTTGACGGGAGTCTAAAGAAAGAAACGGTGGAGCGCAATGCGAGGGTACACTAGCGATGCGCCGCCGGCGCTGTCAGATGCAAAATACCGCAGCGCCCTGAAATACCCTGCAGCGCAACAGTCGCGTCGGTCCCAGTCCAGATGCGCTCTGCTGAATGTCACATCGCGAAGACGGCTGCGCTCGCCCACGCGCTTACCCCGCCGCCCCCTCCTCTCCGCATCCACCGCTGCTCTCCCACCCGCCTACGCTCCTCTCCCCCGACGCACTCGCCCTTTCACTCCCACTCGCCTGCGCACCATCTCCGTCTTCGTCCCAACTCAGCTAGGCCCTCCCTCGCCTACGCCCTATCTCGCATCCGCCCTCGTCTCCCTACGCCTTATCAGCCTACCCCCAACCGCCTATACTCCCGACGCCGACAATAACTCACAGCCCTGGCCGTGGACGCTTCCCACTGCCCATGCCCATGTCACCCACCTACGCCCGCCCACTTACGGCATTGTCCGCCTACACCCGGGCCGTCCAGAAAACCAACATTACAAATAATTCCCTTTAGTTCTTGAACTCAAATTCTGAAACTCAAATTTTAGGATACTTGTAAGTTGAATCTAATATCATTCTTACGTCAGTATTCATTATTCAAAGAAAACGAGAGTGTGTGTAATCGAAAAACGGGATACGATTTTTCCTTGGAGATAGTATTTCGCTCCAATCTCAGTCTACGAATCAGCTCTGACGATGATGGTATGTTTTTCTGTTACAGGAAAAGAATTCATTTCTAAACTACAACGTGTCGTGTATCCTGACGCTGCCGCCCTACCAGCGCCAGGGTTACGGCCGCCTGCTCATCGATTTCAGTAAGTTTCTCTTCCCCATCATTTTACGCGACTTCATAGAAGTCGGGAATTGGCACATGACTTTTAAGATCTGGAGTGTGGGACACCTGCATCCCACGAGGGGTCCCTGCTCGTGAATGAAATGTTCCAGAAATGCAGTCCTATCGTCTATTGTTTTTTTTTTTTTAATTTTCTTTTTCTTTTTTTTAATTTTGTTTGCGGTGTTGGAACCCACAACTCATGCATTGAGTTTCAATTATGATCGATGAGGAAAGCCAGGGTTCATCTTAACATTTGAGTCTTTGCTTATCGTTGAGCACGTACCAGACGTTCTTGAGAAAGTAAACAGATACACCTCACAAATTGTACTGACAAGTCTACATTTGTTAGGAAACAATTCTCTTTTCTTTTCGTGGTGAAATAATTGGGTCTGCTCCTCCATCTTCTCTGTGTAATTCAGCTATATAACGCGAACATTGTAATATTATTGCATTTGCTGAAAGTAATTATCACCTTGCGGTAATGTTACATATTTTTACTTTCTCTTGGCTTACTACGTAACGTATAAAGAGAAAGTATTGTAATGCTACGGCAAAAATCGCCATTTATTCGACAGAACGGATCCAGGTAACGAAAAGATGGATAGATCTTGTCTCTATATGTTTGACATTTCCTTCTAAAATGTTGTGTAGTCAGAATCTACGTTTTGCCAGTCCTTTATATCCAAAAATCGATTGACGGCAAAATGTCTCTCCGTCCGTCCGTCCGTCCGTGCGTCCGTCCGCCCGTCCGTCCGTGCGTCCGTCCGTCCGTCCGTGCGTCCGTCCGTCCGTCTGTCTACTGTCTGTCTGTCTGTCTGTCTGTCTGGTCAACGCATGTGTCTATACTGTTCAGACGATTTTCTCCAAAATTGATATTTCCCTCTTTCGTCAAATTACGTTAAAAACGATGCTGGCCACATTTTCCGTGAAATCTCTGATTTTCCAAAATTGCAAAAGTGTACACTTTTTGCGTTTTCCTGTCACTACAGTATTGAAGTTTTTCATGAATAAAACCTGTTCCTCAAAGATAAACCTTGAAATTAGTCGATTGTCAATTTTTGGAAAATATGAGTAATTTTCGCGTAATTAGGCGTAAAGTATAAGCATTTTTCAAACATTTTCTTCTCAAAAACAGATCCAATTTTCTCTTTATTTTTTCCCTCATATGTAGAAAATGACGGTAAATGCTGTATTATCCTATTATATTATCATCGAAACACCGTAAACACATCAAAACATCAGAAATTGCTGAACATAAACAATTGCATAAGTACAATATTGATAGAAAGGTTTCCTAAACAAAATTTGTTCTAAAAAAAGACCTTTAAATAAGATTATGTAAAATTTTTTGGAAAAACTAGTTTTTTCGCGTAATTGGCTGCAATTAATGCAATTCATAAAAAAACTCTCAAAAACGGCTGCACTTTTTTTCTTTGTTTTCCTTGGTGAGAATAAGGGGCGCTAAACAGATTGGCGAAGGTCTCATTTTCAATGAACCCCCTGAATTATTCAATATTGCAAAAGTTAGAAATAATGCGAGAGCTGTTGTGGCACCTCTAATTATATTGGAATTGGGAAAGTATTATGGCGGTTGAGTGCATGGGATGGTCGTGTAAGATGAGATTTCTTGCTTATCACTTCCAGTGTTGTTAGAGCTGGAATCGACTTGCCCCCTGCCCAAGGTCCATTGTGATAGGAAAACATTGTTTTGTTGTAGTAATGATGAAAGACGAAGACGAAGGGAAAACAAATAGGCCAAGAGTAGTAACCATAATTACACAATACATGCTCAAACCGATCACATTTCCCATGACATTCACTTCATTACTCCATAACCTGTAAATCATATCTAAAGCAGCTTGTTCTGCTGCTTTTGTTTTGCTGCGTGTGCGTGCGTGAAAGATTATAAAAGAGTTGCTGAGCAAATTGGTTTTGAACTTTGTGATCCCTGTACGAAAGAGTGTGCATAATTGTACAATTCAACGAATGATTTAACTCAAGATATCAGAAGAAATAAGATGTTCTATGAAACGTTTAATTTTATAGTTGAAAAGTATATTGAGTGAAAATGTATTGCATTAAATCTGAAAGAAATTGTTCAACAAAATGTTTCTCATTCTGATAGAACTGTTACAAATTGGCCTGACGAATTACACTGTAGGATTGTCTATTATACGAATTGCATAGTTAATTTCACTGTATTGTCAGTCTGATGGTACTTCCTTATGAAAAAATTAAGCCGCATAGGATGAACCACTCCAGCAGTAAGTAGCTCGTTCGCGGATGTTATTCGAAAGCCCGACGTGCACTGTAATGCCAGCAGAAAGAACGAAAAAACCCCGTAACGTGTTGCCCAATAGATGTGCAGCTTGTGCTGCTACGTGCCACTAGTTTGGAGTATCCACTTTTTAGCCCCCCACCCCCACCCCCACCCTGCTT